>JAGKTI010031574.1:0-10164 GCA_018397915.1 Birgus latro
TTGGTTGAAAGAATTAATAAAAAAAGACAGAAAGAGGAACTGGAAATCAAATGAGACAGGACATAATGACAAATGGGGAATAAATATGAGACGGTGGAAGACACATCAGAAATAAAATGATAAGTAGAAAAAATAAATATGCAAGGACATACATAAAGCTATTCAAAGACAAGGAGGTGTTTCCAGTAACTTGCCCAACTCATGTATGTTATTTGAAGTTTTATTCTTATTATTTTATTCTTATTATTCTTATTATTATTGGATTCAACTTACATGAGCACCCTGGTTGTGGGGGAGTTACTGAAGTCTAACCCCTCTAGTTCATAAGCCTTCCCTAAAATAAATATAATCTCTGGTAGAGCAAGAACAATGCAAATGATGTACTCAGTGAAGTGGTTAACATTTACTACACAACACAAGTGAGACTGATTTGGCATGAGATGTATTGTCCAGACTATAATTCCTTCACAGTTCAATGGTTCTAAGCTACTGAAGCAAAATTCCAAATGATCAGATTCTTGCTGATAACCTGAAAATTGGTTCTGACATGGCTTCTGCCATAATGTAAACGAATTCCAAGTATTCTTCAGTAAAAGTTATGTATGCTTTCCCATACAGTACTATACAGTAAACTGTCAATTATTTGACATCGCAATAACCAGCCCAACACAATATCTGGCGATGCTGGCTCGACTCTATTAAAGCAATATCCAGCAAAACTATGCAACATCCGGTGCCGAAACAGAACATAACCGGCAGTTCAATGTAATATTCGGTGTTGAAGCGTATCAACCAGTTTTGTCTATGGTAGCCAACCGGCGCTGTATTACTGTGCTGTATCATTACTGTACTTTATTGCATTTTATGCTTAGTTTTCAACTATTAATCATGGAAAACTTCTTAGGACTGAGGGTCAAGATGGATAATAACACACTATCCAGCTCAATGCCACACGTTGAGCCGATGGTGGGTACTATGCAATATCCAGCATTTCACGTTATTCAGCATTGGGTATGGCTGAATTACAACAGATAATTGAGAGTTTACTGTATATATTACATAATGGAAGGGATGGCACTGGAATGTGTTGCTTTTGTGATAAGGAAGGGTAGATTGAGATGGTTTGGGCATGTTGAGAGCATGGAGAATGTCAACTGCGTGAGAAGGGTGAGAAGTGTGAGTGTCAGAGGTAAGGTTGCAAGAGGCAGACCGAAAAAGATCTGGAAAAAGGTTGTAGAGTGTGACCTTAGTGATAAGTGATGGAAAAGGGAGGCTGCCAAAGACTGAGCAGAATGGAGAGCCGCCATCAGGTGACCAAGGCTAATGAATGCAAGCATGTTGGAGCCTTTATAAACAATATGATAGGATATAATATGAACTGTGGCAAACTGGCAAATCAGCTTTATTATCAGCAGCAAGGAAAAATAAATCTTTTTGTCATTTCCAGGGGACTTCAAAACAAAAATGTTTAAAAACTGGCTCATCATGAGGACTTGGGGACATATTACCAGTATCAAAAGTGAGATTGTGAAGGTGTGGCCAAATGGCCTTTTTTTTTTTTTTTCATACAACTTTTGTCTCTTCCTGATTACACTCTTCATTTTGAGATGCAGGCTGATCACACCTAATAAATGACAAAAAAAAATAAGGGGCTCCCTTAAACATCTGCACACTCAATTGAATAATAAGGCTTTTACTGTATTGGCCACATGCATAACATGTAAAAAGAAAATAATTAAAATTAATCATTTGAGTACTTACCGCCGTGTTCTGTCCACCGGGGAGAAGGAAGTTAGCAGTGTGACTCTCAGCTGTTGGTTCACGTGGAATGGGTCTCTTTCCCAGGGCCATAGACACGATGGCAGTCATGTGAGTTTCATTGCCAAAAACATGGACAGGGATACCCAGAGTCTTGCCAACCTCACGCATCACACTGACAGAAAGATTGACAATGTTTCATTTCACTACAGTATTATAATATTATCCACACATCATCAGCATTATTCTGCTTCTTTTTCCCATCTACAGATGAACTGAGGTGGGATCCAGAAAGCAAGGAAAATTTAAATCATGAAAGCAGAAGGACAAATCAAGAACACACTCAATGAATTAGGCCAATGGGCCATACATTCACTCACTCACTATTCGTGCTCTTTTAATCCTGCCTCTGTCTTACAGGTACACCTTTTGACACACATGCACTTTGCCTCTTTGCCCACATCAAACATAAATAAATTATGTCAACCATCACACTGGGGCACAGGGAATTATTCTATTTTGAAAAATAACTTACTAACAGTAATGTAATGTCCAGGAAGAGATAAATGTGGGAAGAATGGAGGAAAACAACTGAATTAAATGTTTGCAAATGGACATGAAGGATAAAGCACCAAGAGATACACCTGAGAAGACATGGTCCAACCAAATGTTCTTGGGTTTAAGGGACTGAGCAAAGATGCTGCTAGAAATTACTTTGTAAGGTGAGTCACCATCAGGTGAACAAGGCTGGAACATGCAAGTAAAAAAGATCACAGTAAAAGTTCTCCAAGATCCAAGACTCTGCCATTTGTGGCAATGGAAGGTGTTAGGCCTGCATGAAATATTTTTAGGTGATAGCAATACGAAGCACACAACCAAAGAGTAGAAGAAACAACACTGCCTGACATTCTGCGGCGTATGAGAAATATGGAAAGCAGGATACAATGCTGGCAAGGATTGTCAGTGAACTTGTGCTCATAACAGTACAAAGCTTTTGTAAACGAAAATAAACAAAATGAGTACTACTGTATACAGTAATATAAGAACTCACCGTAAGCCTTCCTGATAGTTTGGTCCTGCACGGCGCACAAAAATGCTAACTTTGCCCTCAACCAACTTGGCCTGGAATTGTTGCAGGGCTCGTACGATGCCTTTGAAAGTGGCTGCAACATTGGTGAAGTTTGCAATACCACCTCCAATGATCAGGAGCTAGGGGACAAAACACAACATACTATTAGGATTTCAGTTAATACCATTTACTGTACTGTATGGTCATACGTGGTAGCAACCATCATCCACTCACTTGATTCAGTGCAGCCAACTTATTCTTTAGCTGACTACACTGAGTGAAAACCCTAAAGGTTTCCTGTAACCCAAGAAACCATTTACAATGTTGGGTGGTAACCATATAACTAAATAAAAGGGTGATATGAACTCTATTATGGAACCCCTGTTAAATGGGTGAAGAAATACAATGCAGCACTCATCCAGGAACCAAACCTTCATCCTCCTACCCATGCCTTGCCACAGTGAGGCAGTGTCCACCACATGGGAATGCTGGTTCACAGTATGGTACAGCACTGCAGGGGTGATTGCTTACCTGCGGCGGATGGATCTGCTCATCCAGACAGATCGGAGTTGATCTACTAATGTACAACTACTGTTCTGTCTTGATGCTTTAGTTATCATTATCCTGATTCAATCAGTCTATATTAAACTTAACAGTCCAATAAATCATATACTAAATTATGTACATCTTGCTAAACTTGGTGCAATGGTGTACAAATATCTATACAGTAATAATGGCAACTGACACTGCAAATACATTCACAAACCTCAATTTAAGAGAGAATCACCAAGTGAATACTGTGCCCCAATACAAAATATTATATGCTTAATTTTTAGCCAAATCAGAAGTCCACAGCAAGTACATCATCATCATCATCTAATCCTGTGTTGCCCCATGAGGAGCATAGAAGCCAAGGGATAGGCAAGTTGGTCCTGACATTTTAGTTGAGAGTGACCTGCCTCACTCAGTTTTTTTCCCTCCTTGATGCTTGTTATCAGAACTAAGAAAATACAGCTGTGCCACCAGTGATTTCTACAGCAAGTAAAATGGACCTTGAAATATCCGAACACTTCCTATTGTCCAGAAGAGCGGTGCTAAATTTCCACTGTATGATAATGTCTCATTTTTAGTTGTCTGTTTCAATGTTCTTTTATGTTATTATGCCTCAATAAGTCACTAAAGGACTGCATAATCATGTTCCATTATTATCTGTGTAGCTGATTTGCCAGATTCTCCAATTTAAAGAACCAACTGTGTGGAAAAAGTTGTTATATTTTATAAAAAAATCCCTGGGGACTGCTTGTACTTGATAATTATCCTGTACCCAAGAAACTTTCCCAAAAGTTTCAATGGTATCTGACAAAGTTGCATCTTGCTTGTGGTGCTGGATAAGAGATTTTCTGACATAAACTAAGCCAACACTACCATTTAGAACATAACTAAAGAATTCAAAGGAAGCAGGCTCATAAGATTAGAGGTCCTGTTTCCCAAGTCAAAAAGTTGTTGCAGAATCAAATAATCTTTTAAAGTCAGTGTAATTTGGAGTTAAGGTACATTTTTTTTCTAACCTGACAAAGATCCCTATACTTTCAGCTCAGCTAATGGCCAGCTTTAGTCAGACTGGACGACTGATCTGACTAGTAACCAGAGAGACTCATCCCTACCTCATGACTAAGTTTCAATGAAACTCATGTAGCTACCCACAACTTAGGATTCAATTTGTGGAAGTGGCCAAACTGTCAGGTAAAAACAAATTGACTAAAATGTTCTTACTTGTCACCAACTAGCCTAGAATTTGGTTCCCAGATGATAAATCTTGGTTATTTCCACCAAAACTCCTTAGGCCACTTATCTCTACAGCCCCCAGTATTTATTTTGTCCTTCTAACATAGTGCTGTAAGCTAAACCTGGCACCAACAGACTTATTTTTGAATGGTGACTTTCACACATTTGTAATATTAACACACCTCTGTAAAATTACCTTTCCTTGTGGATGAGCCTCTTTGGTCATCAGTGAGAGAATCGTCTTGGCATACTCATAGGTCTGTTGCTCTGAGGGTGCACCTGAATACTCTCCATAGTTGGCCAGTTCCCCCGCTCCCCCAAGCTCGCAGATAGTATCTGAGTAGATCACTGATGCTCCTCCTCCAGCCACCATAGTCCAGATGCGCCCTTTTTCATTCAGGATGGTCAGCTGGAAGGAGGAAAAACATGTGGCTTCTCATTCTAGACTTCTGGAAGGAATGAAACAGATCCTGCCTCATCCCATCTTATGGGTGGAGTAGGATCTGTTTTTATTATATCAAACTATTTTTAGCATCATATACTAATGATACTGTACAACAATTTATACTGTTCAGATGAGAACTGCAGTACACCCTCGATATCCCAAACCCTCTTTTAATGAATTTTGGTTTTAACAACCACCTTGAGCTGGCTGAACATCATGTTCATTTAACAAAGTTTCTTCGGTAAGAGAATGGATGCAAGGGAAATAATAACCAGCGTGGCATGACAAACGAACATATATTTATCAGAGGCCTACCCGCAGTCTTTATTTGCGGTGCAATTACTTCCTGAAAGGTAAGAATAAACACAAAAGTTAGTAAATGGAGCATTTATTGAGAAAAAGAGCCATTTAGACCTAGCTGTATGTGGTGTATGAGTGTACGGCCGAATGACACTCTATATTCAACAATCTTTGTTTGGTAAAAGCCACGAAGCCTGGGAAATTATCGAACAGCATGGTGTTCAGCTTTAACGAACTCTCATCTTTAACGTCATGGATCTGGTACCAATTACTGTAGTTTGTTATATCATGGATGTACTGTATTCTTTTGTGCTTCTACATTAACATCTTGTCTAGACAAAACCTTACAGATAACTGTCTTTAAGCTATTAATGTGATGCATAACAATTCAACTCACAATAATTACTGATGTTGATTCTAAACCTGCTTACCGGTACTAGTCTCTAGTTCACAAAATTACGTCTTCGTAAACTGACATTACCTGCGTAAGAGTATCATGTGGTTCCGGTGTTAAATGAGGCACTATTCTTAGTATCCAACTTGGTGATAAAGGCCTCTTCTGGCCATGTCTCACCCAAAAGTGGTGGGGAACTTTTATCCCATCCCTTGGCTTTGCAGGAACTCCAAAAGCCTTGGGTCCTACAACTGTATGGGGTAATACAGGTTTGGCTGTTACTGTTTCAGCCTAACTTAAGTGACTTATCAATCTGTCTATCCAGACTGGCACTCAATGCCTCTTCTTGCAAGGAATTTCTCCCAAAAAGTGGAGGGTTGTGTGTAGTTGCTGTTATAGTTTTTACTTAACTTTACTGGGGCTCCACTATTAGCATCCAGACTGGCAATATTAACCTCTTTTAGCAAAGCATCTCTCATGCCCTTACAACTACACTGGAATAATACTGTATGGGACTGGCCATTAGGATTTTTATCAACCTTAAGCAAAACCCTTAATCTCACCATCAAAGTATGATGCCTCCTCTGCCAAGGCACCTCTCCCAAGCTCCTGCACACTGATGCGGGTAATATGGGCCTGGCTGTCACCATTTTTACCTACCTTAAGTGAGGCTCCACTCTTTGCATCCAGGTCAGCAATAAATGCCTCTTCAGGTAGTGCATCTCTTCCAAAAGGTGGAGGGTATTCAATATCACCCCACTTGGCTTTGCACAAGAACTCCGCTGTGGCATCCAGTTTGGCAGCCAGGTCAAGGATGTGGACATCTGAGGCAGTGATGACGAGAGGGTTGATCTCCAAGTAGGTAAAGTACAGATCCACATAGAGGTCATACAGTGCTTTGATGAAAGTGGCTGCCTTCCTGCAGGAATAAAGTTATTTGTTTAATCCTCTGAGTCTTGGAGATGTCCTTCTCAGATTATTCTTCCTACTGTCAAACAATGTACAGTATTTAGGTTAGGTTCAAAAAGTCTCCCCTAAGAAGAATTAAATCATCTGAAGACAAAATAAGTTGTAGAAAAAGACATAATTTGAATCAAGGGGTCAAAGGTTAGTTCCTTTCCCAAAATATTACTGCTTCTGTTCACTGTATTCTTGCCACCATCAACATTTTACTCAGCTTGCTTATTAGCTACCTATCTTAGTGAAAAGTGGTACAGCAGTCTGAAAGAAGAGTTAATTCAATCAATCTATACTCTATTCACATTAACATGGCATTAACTTGCCATTTCTCCATCTTGAATATGAAGCTGCAGTTAATATTAGAATACAGTGCTAGTCATGATGAAATGATATGGAAAGAATACAGACTCTTACTGTACAGAACTGTCTTGTTGTGCTTTTGTCACTTTGTTACAGGAAATAAGCTACAAAAGGACAAAACTCTCCACCAAATTTAAGTGAATAAACTAATGTATAGGTGTGTTTGTGGATAGTGAACTGAGTGAAATTTTCTATCTCAATGCTGGACTGAAACAGGAATGTGTCATGTCTCCATGGTTGTTCAATCTGTATACGGATGGGGATATAAAAGGGATACAAGGTAGAGCAGTGGATGTTGGAACATTCCTAATGATAGAGAGCAGTGTTTGAAAACTTCCAGTATTGTTGCTTGCAGATGATACTGTTTTGTTAAGTGAAGATGAAGGGGAACTGCAAGCCTTGGTAAATAAGTCTGGGAGTGTGTGTAAGAAATGGGATCTAAGGGTGAATATACGGAAGAGTAAAGTTAAGGTCTTCAAGAGAAATGAAGTCACTGACTGTTCAATGAGGTTGAATGGTAAGGAAAGGTAAAATGTGAGTGCATTTAAGTACTTGGGTAGTGTAATGAGTAAGGATGGAAGTTTGATGAAGTGCTTGAAATGGTACAACAAGGAAGAAAGGTGGCTGGTTCATTGAAAGCAGTGATAAGAAATAGGGAAGTAAGTAAGGAAGTAAAAAAGCTGTTGAATGACAACATATGGAAAAGAGGTTTGGATCTTGTTGGAAAGACACAAGTCAAGAGTGAGTGCATTGAAAATGAGCTAACTGAGAGAAGCATGTGGAGTTACATGGAGGGACAGACTGACACTTGAGGAAGTGCAGGAGCACTGTGGCATGGACGTGGATGTGGAAGAAAGCATTAGGACAAATATACTGAGGTGGTTTGGCCATGTGGAGAGGATGGAGAGAAAGACACTAATGTGGAGAATGTATGTGAGTGAGGTGGAGGGGGGGGAGAGGGAGGGGGAGGCTGAGGATGAGATAGAGGAATGGACTGGAGGGGTATATATGAGAGAGAGGGGTGTGAGCTGGGGGGAGGGGCAGTGAATTGGCAGGGGACAGGACAACATGGAGGTGATTAGTCTGTGGCCACCTCTTATGGGATTAAAGCATCTGGCAATTGATAGATAGATAGATGGATAGACAGAGAGCCACCATACTAACTCACACTAATGGAAACTTACTCTTTGTATGGTCCACTGAGATGTGTAAGCAGCTTCTCCTTGATCTTATCCTCCGTGGGTCGTTCCTCAATGGCCAGGTCCAGTTTGAGAGCCTTGGCATCCACATCACCAATATCCACCCCACCCTCGTGTGTGAAGAGGATGGTGTCCCCATGACGATGGCTGTAGATGCACACGTATGCTTCGTCGGCTTGATTATGTGGCAGGAATGGCTCGATGATGAATGTTCTTAGTTTGCCTACTGCTTTGCCCACCTGTGAAAGAAAAAAAAATGTCACTGTTTAATTACTTAGTCTTTTTTTTGGGAGGGGGGGGAATGATCATTACATATCTTTTGTATCTACAGTACTGTATTTATTTAGTCATGATACCTTAATCCCAGAATGAGTGGCCACAAACTAACTGCATCCACATTACCCTGTCCTCTGCCATCAAGTTACCCTCCCTCCAACTCACACCACCCTCACTCAAATATGATATGTCTCCATCTCTTCCCTCCACTTCACTCACACATGCTTTCATAAGTTAGTCTCTCAATCTCTATTCTCTCCACATTACCACATATTCTTTAGGTCTTCATCAGTCCACTAAGCAGAGGAATAAGCAAGTCAAGAATATCCCCTTCAGTCCAATGCCATCTCAGTTTATTTTTGATACCTCCATACAATTTTAATCAGTTCGGGGGAGATTTTATGAAAGGGAATGCTTAGCTATCTGTATAACCGTTATTATCTGCTACGCTATGAGGAGTCTCTCCAAAGCTGAATAATATTGTCCGACAGTAGCAAAAATTAAATGAACAAAAGATACTCAGGCTGAAGGACTTTGCATTCAACAGTTTAGGTTCTCAAACTGAAGAAAAATATTGCATAAAACATTACTCCCTGAATTGTGAGATTCTCAGATGTTTGTGAGTAGTTGCTATTCCTTTTTCTCAGAGTAGTTGTTATTCTTTTTTCTCAGCTCCGGTTTCAAGGTTTTCTGTAAATGGCTTCCCGTTCCATAAAACAATCCATTCTGTTTTGTAAACTATCAATATACCATACCTAAGTTAGTGATACAGTAAACTAAATACATTATACAATTTTTCCTTCTTGTTTGACAACTGTGACAAATTTCAAATGTACAGGGATATAATTTTTTAACTATACACCTTTGCAAACTTATCAACTTCTTTACAACTTTTGTACTGATAATTCACTACAAAACCACATATCACAAAAAGAAATACTGTACCAGGAAAAGATATATTATGCTTTTGTATCAATGTATAAAACCAACATAATCTACTATGCACTAAAACGACAAATAAAACACGTGCATAAAAGAAAAAACATTACAGTCTTCACCAAAGAAGCAAGTACACCATGGTTTTACCAGTTATTTTCCAGTTTCCCATTCACACCTGGTCATTAACAGAGATGTACAGTACACACACCTGCGCATAAACAGGTACAGTTGGAGACAAGATCTGCTTAACATTTCAAAGATCTGCTTAACATTTCACCTCAAATATGTCTCGCTTCCCTATGCTGGCTGATACTCCTAAACTGTGAGTGGACTGGTAAGTTTCTCTGCCAACCGACAATTCACTTTGATATAATGCATCAGGGAGTAAAGTTACTGACACACCCCAAGTGCAACACAGAATACGATAGCAGAGGAGGTGAACTTTTCTCCCCAACTACACACACACACACACACACCTGAAGGCATGCACACACATACAAATTACATCTGTACTGAGGAGAAGTTATGAAACTGCAGGGGAGGCAGGGGCAGGAGGGCAGGGGGACAAGGGGGCATGAGATGGGGAGGCAGGGGATGGTGTAGCTGGGGATGGGGAGGCAGGGGATGGGGAGACAGTGGGATGGGGAGGCAGTGGGATGGGGAGGCAGTGGGATGGGGA
>JAGKTI010031575.1:0-12103 GCA_018397915.1 Birgus latro
GAGAGAGAGAGAGAGAGAGAGAGAGAGAGAGAGAGAGAGAGAGAGTAGAAGACTGAAAGAAGGGATTAGGCCGAGAGGAAAGAAAAAAAAGCTTGAAATGAAGAAGGAACGATGGAAGGAAGGAAAGAAAGAAAGAAAGAAAGAAGGAAGGAAGGAAGGAAAGAAGGCAGGGAGGGATGAAGGAAAGGAGTAGGGAAGGAGGGAGGGAGGAGAAGATGGTGAGGCAAGAGGACAAAGAAGTGGATAAAAAAAATAAAAAGAATGAATTAATGTGTAAAGGAAAGAAGAAACGAACGATGGGGGCAAGAAAAGGAGAAAAGGGAAGGAAGGAAGGAAAGAAGGAAGGAAGGAAGAAGGGAGAAAGGGAGATAAATGAAAGGGGTTGGAGGAACAAGGAAAAAGAAGGAAAGCGGAAGGAGGGATTAGGTGGAGAGTAGAGAATGAGAGGCTTGGAATGAAGGAGGAGGAGGAGGAGGAGGGAAGGAGTAAAAGAGAGAGAGAGAGAGAGAGAGAGAGAGAAAGAGGGAGAGCCTGAGGGTGTTGTCTCATACTGTAGACGGAAGAAGAGGAAGAGTCTTGTGTAAGGTTATTGCAGTCTCTCTCTCTCTCTCTCTCTCTTTCCAACTTTTTCACCGTCTTCCTAAACACCCTTCGTTTTCTTCAAAACATGTTCTCACTTTCTCAACTTTCTTTACTCTCTCTCTCTCTCTCTCTCTCTCTCTCTCTCTCTCTCTCTCTCTCTCTCTCTCTCTCTATTTATCTATCTATGTTCCTATCTATCTCTACATCAGTCTGTCTATCTATCTATCTTTCTCGACCTACCTACCATGCTACTTTTTTTCTATGCAAGAAAGAAGGAACCAAAGGCCAGGAGCCCGCAAGATTGTTCCCTCCAAGAAAAAAAAAAAAAAAAAAAGATAACAGAGCCAAATTCAAGACCCGTTCATTTCGAGATGCCTGGACACACTGCGTTTGAAAGACTGGAGATCATAGGAAGTAGGAAATACAGACAGAGGGAGGTTGTTCCAGAGCTGACCTGTTGCGTATGTGATGGACTGGGAATAACGATTTACTCTTGCTTTAGAGAGTTAGACAGAAAAGGGATGAGTTTGTTGCTAGCGCCGTACTGGTGGAGGGATGCAAGCATACAGTTCAGAGGAGCAGTGACCATTTAAGTAGCGATGGAAGAGATGATGCAACATTGCGGCGAGGTGACAGAGGCTGAAGAGAGCCAGTAGGAGAAGGAGAGTTAATGAGACGGAAAGCCTTTGACTCCACATTGCCACACATGAGAGCTGTACTCTACACAGGGGGGAATAAAACCCGTGTATAAAGTCAGCGACTGTACAGGGGTAAAGAAAGCACGGAATCGGCTTAGCGCACCTAATTTCTTGGAAGCAGATTTTACAAAAGAGGTAATATGATCTTTCCAAGATAAATTCTGAGCGAAGGAAACCCCAAGTATGTCTGGAAATGATGCAGGATTGATTGAGTTGGATATTGTTAAAAATTAGAGGATACTCCTACGGAAAATTCTGACAGGTTGAAAGATGTAAAAACTGAATTTTTAATGTATTTAAAGCAACAAAATTACTTTTACCCAGAATCAGAGATAAAAGCCAAGTAAGACATTTAGGAGTGCCATAGCCTCATCCCTTGTTTGTTGAAAAACTGCAGAGATGGACGCTGAGGGAAGCGAATGGAAAGGTGAATGGTGGAATCATCAGCGTATGAGTAGATAGGATTAGATACACAAAGTAGAAGGTCACTGATGAATAGAAGGAAGAGAGTTGGTGATAGGACAGAGCCCTGAAGAACACCACTGTTGATAGATCTAGGAGAAGAACGGTGGCCGTCTACAACAGCAGCTATAGAACGACCAGAAAAGAAGCTAAAGATGAAGGCACATATAGAAGGATAGAAACCGTAGGAGGGCAGTTTGGAAATTAAAGATTTATGCCACACTCGATCAAAAGCCTTTGAGATGTCAAGTGCAATGGCAAAGCTTTCATCAAAGTCCTGAAAGGAGGATGACCACGAGTCTGAAAGATTGGTGAGAAGATCGCCAGTGGAGCGTCCCTGAGGAGCCCATACTGACCATCTGAAAGAATGTTGTGATAGGAAAGTTGCTTTAATTTTTTTTAAAGAATTTACCCAAAAGGTTTTGAAAAATAGGATACCTGTATTAAGCTACCTACCCATCTGCCTACCAATGTATGTATCTATCTAAACAACTTATCTCTGTGTTCATCTGCCTGACTATATATCCATCCATCCATCTGAACAAATACCATTTCACAAGAAAAACAAAAACAATCCCACATCCCTTATCTTTACTCCCATTTTTCCTAGGACGTAGGTTAACCTCTTTATTTATTTAGTTAGTTATTTGTAGTCTGCAATCACCTCTTGTAGTGAAAATGTTAATGCACGCTTTATCTAACCCCCAACAGGTCAAAAATGCTGAGCAGATCAATCCTTTCAGTTCGGTTATGTGTTTATATCATTTTTCATTTCCAGACTAATTTAATTAAAGTTGTCAGAGCTTTTTTCGAACTAGAATGGTTAAATATAGTCATATCAAAATTTTGACATCCATACGTCACCCTTGAACTACAAATAATAATTGCAAAAATCAAGTAAAATGAAATAATAAGAATAATGATGATGATGATAATAATAATAATAATGAAAATCATTATCATTATTATTATTATTATTTTTATTATTGTAGTAGCAGCAGCAGCAGTAGTAGTAGCAGTAGTAGTAATAACAATAATAGTAATAATAATAATAATAATAATAATAATAATAATAATAATAATAATAAAAATCCTCTTTAAGTCAAGAACAAACTCAACCCCCTAATCCGATGCAACAATTTTCAGATTCTCAGTCCTGCTAACGCCAGACGATTTTGCTCAGCGTAGGAGGGATTTATCAAGCTGGAGGGGTTAGACAGAGGCTTCATAAATCCCCTCACTGCCTCGGTAATCCCCTTAAAGTGGATTAAATCGTCTGGAGGCAGCAGGAATAAGAAAAAAGAAAAATTGGTCGCGGGATTGAAGGGGCTGAGAATACGCCAAAGACCTGAAGGCTTAAAATAGTTTGAAATCTGCAGTAAGGAATAAAGGACGCAAATAAAGAATCAGTGAATAAAGTGAATAAAGAATAATGGATAAAAAAAAGAATAAAGGAATACATGAAGGATGCAAAGAATAAATAGAGGAATAAATGAATAAATTGAGAAAACAAGGAATAAATAAAGGATTAAATGAATAAATAAAGGATTAAATGAATAAATAAAGAACACAAGGAATAAATAAAAGAATAAATGAATAAATAAAATAAATAATGAATAAAGGATTAATGAATAAATAATAAACAATAAAGATAAAAAACAATAAATAAAGAAATAAAGAAAACAAAGAGTAAATAAAGGAATAAAGGATTTAAAAATAAAATAAAGACTAAATAAAAGTATAAATGAATAAATAAAGAAAAAGAATAAAAAGGAGTAAAGGAGTAAAAAAACGAATAAATAAAAGAATAAAGGAATAAATAAAGAAAATGAAGAATAAATGAATAAAAAACGGAATAAATGAATAAAGAAAATAAAGAAAAAATACATGAATAAATAAACAATAAAGATTAAATGCATATATAGAAAAAATAAAGGAATAAATAAAAATAAAGAATAAATGAATAATAAAGAAAACAAAGAATGAATTAATAAAGAGAACAAAGAATAAATGAATAAATAAAAAACAAAGAATAAAAGAATAAAGAAAACAAAGGATAAAGGAATAAAGAAAGCAAGTAATAAAGAAAAATGGATAAACAAGAAGAAAATACGAAATGTATGAACAAATAAAATGATGAATAAAGAAAATAAATAATAAATGCATAACTAAATAAACCAAAGAATAAAAGAAAAAACAGACAATTAATAAATAAAGAAAATAAAGAATAAATGAATAAAAAGACTGATAAAGGAAGACGTTATTATTAAAGAAAATAAAGCCGAAGCAGCTAAAGACACAATATTATTATTTTCCAGTGACTAATAATTCATTTTTTATTATTCTTTTTAAAACAAATTATCTTACTTTTCACTCTCTCTCTCTCTCTCTCTCTCTCTCTCTCTCTCTTCATTCTCCTACTTTCTGCCTTTCCTTCCTTCCTTCTTCCCTTTCTTCCTTCCTTCCTATCTTTTCTGCCTCCTTCCCTCCCTGTCTCTCTTCCCTCCTCCCTATCTTTCATCTTCTTCCTTCCTTCTTTCCTTCCCTCCAAATCTCCTCTTTCACCCTTCCAACCTGCCACCCCTTTCCTCCACCTCTCCCTCTGTCCTTTCCTACTTTCCTCCACCTCTCCCTCCATCCTGCCTTCTTTTCCTTCACTCCTCCCTCCGTCCTCCCTTCCTTTCCTCCACCTCTACCTCTGTCCTTTCCTACTCCCCTCCATCTCTCCCTCCGTCCCCCCCTCCTTTCCTTCACTCTCCCTTCGCCCTTCCCTTCTTTCCCTCCCCTCCCCCTCCGTCTCTCCCTCCTTTCCTCCACTCTCCCTCCGTCTCTCCCTCCTTTCCTCCACTCTCCCTCCGTCCTTCCCTCTGTCGCCAGCAATAATACCACCATAAAAGGACTCGACTTTCTTTCCTTTTCCTCCTTCCTCCCCTCCATCCCCACCCCCTCCTCCCTTTTTTCCCTCCTCTTTCCCTCTCACTTGCCTTCTATCCTTCCTTCCTCTTCTATCTTAATTTCCTTAATTTCTTCCCTGCCTCCTCTCTCTCTCTCTCTCTCTCTCTCTCTCTCTCTCTCTTCCGTACTTTTCCATCCTTGTCTTTAACTCAGGGAATAGTTTTTTTTTGTTATAATCTTCCCTATAACAAAAGAGCCTAGACAGGACTAACAGGTCGGGTGCTGTCTGCTTTCCTCCCTATTCCCTCTTTCTCTTCTCCAGCTTCCCTCCCTTATTCCACTTTACCATTCCTTCCTCCACCTCACCCTCTTTCCCTCCCTCTCTCCCTCCTTGGCCACCAGCGATCCGTATATATATAAAAGAGAAAGTTGAGCTGTCTCTCCTCTATGGGAATCGAGGGGGATTCATACAGAAAAAAGGAATAAAGAAAACGAAGAATAAATAAAAGAATAAAGGAATAAATACGAACTTAACCCTTAAGTACTAAACTTGGGTATAATATACCCGACGCCTATGACGTCATTCGCGTTACACAGTGTTCCTGCCAAGCCAGTGTGTTGGGGCTTCAGTAGCTTCAGCGTTCCCTGAGCGCTCAAGGATGTAGGTCACATCGCGCTGCTGCTTGGCTGGGAATTTTCCATAGTGATGTGTTCAGGTACAGTTTACCCGAGTTTAGTGATAACAGATCGGTAACATAACCGTGTATATTTATAATTGAGTTTGGTGGTAATATACATAAAAGTGAAGCCAGAAGTTCCTGATGAGGTTTGGGGAAGTTTGGGGAAAGTTGGTGGAGTGATTTTTTATTTTTTTTAATATTTTCCAAAAAATTGGTGAAAATTTTACAGTTTTGATTTTTCTACATTTCCCTAAAATACCTCATTTTTAGTAATTAAGAGTTACTAACAATTGTGGTAAAATGAAGATGCCTTAAATTTAGTGTGTAAGGGATAGGTTTAAAAAATTTGCAAATTTACTTTTTTTTCCAAAACCGGGTATAATATACCCATGTTTAGTTATTTTGTTACAAAAAATTGAGTTTAGTACTCCAGGGTTATATGTGTACCTATAAATTCTGACAGCTGCTAAAATGGTACCCCTGATAAGCAGGATCAGAGCCACTCAGAAATCAACTCAACAATATGGAAACGTGGTGACCAATTACCGTAGAGTTTTTACTTCTACAACCATTTCATTATTAGCTATAATGGGTCGGATTCGTGGGGCGGACAGGGTGGGTGGGGTGGGTGGGCAGGGTGAGTAGGGCGGGTTTGCAGAGTGGGTGGGGTGAGTGGGCAGGGATGAATGGATGGGTGGGTGTGGAGGGGCAGGGGGGGTAGGATGGGAGGGCAGGGTTGGGTGGGTATCGTGGGAAAGCGTGGGTGTCTGAGTGGATAGTGGGAAATCAGGCCCATGGCAGGAATGGGTCCATGGGTAGTATATCCCTGGGGAAACAGATTCAAGGTTCAATGGGTAAAAGGGTCCAGGGGTCTCAAGCAATGCCGGAATGCACGATCTTAGTGTTTTACCTGGGCAACGCCGGGTACCCCTGTTGGTATTACAATAAGAGGACTCACCCTTCTCCTCCTCCCAACCCTGCTTTCCCTCCATTTCTTACTCCTTCCTTCCCTCCCTCCTGCCTATCCTTCTCTCCTTCGCCCCCTTCTTTCCCTCCCTCCCGCCTACCCTCCTTCTTCCCTGCTTTCCTTCTCTGTTTCCTTCCACTTTCCTTCTTTTCATCTCTCTTCCTCCCATCTTCCTCTCCTTTATCCCACCTATCTTCAACCTGCCCTTCCACCTCTCCCTCCCTCCCTCCTTCCCTCCCACCTTCCTTCCTCCTTCCCTCCCTCTCTCTTTTCCATCGCCAGCAATAACATCACCATAAAAAGACTCCATCATCTTCCCTCCCACCTTCCTTCTTTCCTTCTTTCCCTCCTTTCCTTCATCTCTCCTTCCCTCTGTCGCAAGCAATAATACCGCCATAAAAGAATTCCATCATCTTCTCTTTCACCCTCCTTCCCTCCTTCCACCTCTCTCTCTTTATCTCCTTTCCTCGACCTCTCCCTTCTTCCCTCCTTTCCTTCACCTCGCCCTCTTTCCCTCCTTTCCTTCATCTCTCCTTCCCTCTGTCGCCAGCAATCCGCCGTAAAAGAACTCCATCATTTTCCTT
Source organism: Birgus latro (assembly GCA_018397915.1). Classification (NCBI taxonomy): domain Eukaryota; kingdom Metazoa; phylum Arthropoda; class Malacostraca; order Decapoda; family Coenobitidae; genus Birgus; species Birgus latro. The sequence continues at coordinate 6,869 of JAGKTI010031575.1, forward strand.
CCCACTTCTTTCTTTCCTTCACCCTTCCCTCTCTCATTTCCACCTTTCCTCCATCTATATTTTCCTCCTTCCCTCCTTTCCTTCATCTCTCCTTCCCTCTGTCGCCAGCAATAATACCACCATATACGGACTCCATCATCTTCCCTCCCACCTTCCTTCATTCCTTTCCTCCACCTCTCCCTCCCTCCTTCCCTCCTTTCCTCCACCTCTCCTTCCCTCTGTCGCCAGCAATAATACCACCATACACGAACTTCATCATCTTCCCTCCAACCTTCCTTCATTCCTTTCCTTCACTCCTCCCTCTCTCTCTTTCCCTCCTTTCCTCCACCTATCTTTCCCTCCTTACCCCCGGTCTGAAGTTACAATTGATGCTCCAGCTGTACAAGGAAAAACTTATAATATTCTCATTTCAGGTGTTCTTCCCAGGACTGCAGCAACCAATGGCTTTCATACCAAGGCTTTTGACTTAAATAATCGTCATAATTCGCTTTGCTTACAGGAAGGTGTTGAGTTTGTAGACACCTGGAATCATGTTTATAATCAACGGCTTCTGTTCGCACATGATGGTCTGTACTTAAATGCGGTTGACTCTGCCCGTCTTGGTCGTTTACTGGATGATGCAGTGAGCTTTTTCTGGCAAAACAGCACTCATCATACGAGGCCTACGGGCGAATCAATGTAGACGTCATCAATCGTAAACAGGCTAATGGAGGCAAGGATATTAAGGCTCTTCTTGTGAATGCCCGTAGTTCGAGAACTAAATCTTCTGATTTGGAGGCTTACGTTCTAGCTGAAAATTACGATGTGATAGGTGTAACAGAAACATGGCTCAACACGGAACAACGAGATTTTTGTAGCGGAGTACAACGTACCAGGTTTCAATATTTTCAGTAGTAAGAGAAATAATAGAGCGGGGGCGGTGTAATGTTATATATTACAGCAGGACGCCATCTAGTCGTAATACCAGCTTCCAATATTCTCAGTAGTAAGAGAAATAATAGAGCGGGGGGCGGTGTACTGTTATATATTGAAGCAGGACATCATCCAGTCGTAATTATGAAGCCCTCTACTGAAAATGTCAGCAGTTGTTATCTCCAACTATCAGAAAGACATACCTTAGCAAAACAGTGCTTAGATTAATTTATCATCCGCCAGCAAAGTCCTACAACACAGACAGGGAAATTTACAACCAAACTGCTGAGATGTGTAGCACCCAAAATACTGTAACCTTTGATGATTTTATTTTTTACCGGTTCCCAGATGGAGAAAGACTCTACTGTCACACACAAGGTTGGACCTGTGCACTAACTTGCAAGAAAATTCATTGCATCAGTTCACAGACTGCTGAACACAAGGAGATAGAATATTAGACCTGGTTTTGAACACACTGGAAAACTTGGTAAATAATGTTATGGCAGGGGAAGAGTTTAGTACTACTGACCACCACGTGGTCACGTTCAACATCAAATTCAGTAACAACACTGTCAGGGCTAGTTACGAGAAAGTGCCTGACTAAAAGAGGGCAGATTTAAGTTCTAGTGACTGGAATACAATTGTTCAAACAATAGATATTAATGAGGCATGGAAATTATTCGCAGATATTCTCATTAAAGCAGTAACATTATTTATTCCAACATGAATCCAACGGACTGCTAAAAATAGTAAAACCAAATGTTGGAACACGGAAGTTAAATGTTGCCTATCAGCTAAAAAACTTACACACAAAAATTATATTATCACAAAGAATCAGAGATAAAAACCCGTAAAACTCCTTTATCAGCGAGGTACAAGCGAGACCATTTAAATTTGAAAGCATTGAAATGATGCCTTACACCCCGAGGATACCTGAAGTATATTAATGGCTGTCTACCTATTGAGTTTCATGCCTTTATGACAAACTGTCTGGCCTGTGGCCCTCTTTTGAAGATTTTTGACATGTTGTACTTGGCGCCTGTTGCGTGCCATGTGCACCATTGGGGTGTGATGAAACTTGTCAAAAACAAATCTTCAGGAATGGGGCTATTATAAGGTGCAAACCATACACTGATCGGCCCTGTGGTTACTGAGATATAAGCTTCTCAAAGGGATTACGGTCGGGCTGAGTTGGCCCGGGCCGGGTTGGGCCGCTCATATGTGAGAAAATACCACTACTTGATGAAAGACTGACGAGGGCTTCCCTAATCAATATGATGCTCTTTGTCGGGAAAAAAAAAAAAAAAGAAAAAAAAGCAATGTAAGAAAAACTATGAAACTCACATTGCTTGTATCAGTAAATCCACCCCAAAAGAAATTTTCAGCTAAATCAGAAATAAGAAGGTAATATCGCCAACAATTGGCCCACTAGTCACAGATAATGGGGAGAATACCGAAGATGAAACAGAGATGGCTAAAATTCTCAACACCTTCTTTGCGTCCGTATTTACAGTTGAAAATACAGATTCATTCTTACAGCTTTTCCTGTTACTTTAGAAGAGGGCAACATAATTAGCGACATTACTGTTAGCGAGAATGATGTACGACTTGCCATTGGTCAGCTGAAAGTGAAAAAAACACCAGGGCCAGAAAAAATATCTCAGCATTCTAAAAGAAGCGGTGAATGAAATATCAAAGCCATTAACTGAGCTATTCAATAAATCATTAAGAAACAGTAAGGTGCCTCATGAATGGAAATTATCAAATGTAACCCTGATATTCAAAAAAGGCAACAAACTGCAACCAGAAATTTAACAACCAATAAGTTTAGCTTCAATGTTGTGCAAGTTGTTGGAAACTATTCTCAGAGATAAGTTTGTTAGACACTTAGAACTAAATAATCTCATCAAATATTCACAACATGGTTTTTGAAATACTCACTCTTGCCTTATGAATGTCTTCGATTACTTCTATGGTAATTCAATATATATGACGAGACAAGATCTGCTGACATTGTATATCTCGATTTTCAAAAAGCCATTGATAAAGTTCCCCATAAAAGACTACTTCAGGAACTGAACGCGCATGAGTTCAGAGGCAATGTGCTCGGGTGGATCAACAATTGTTTTACAGAACGTAAGTTGGTGGTTATAATAAATGGTAAAAAATCAGACTGGAAAGATGTTACTAGTGGTGTGCCACAGGGCTCAGTATTGGGTCCTATTCTGTTTTTAATGTACATAAATGATATAGGTGAGGGTTTAATTCGTAAAATGACCAAATTTGCTGATATTAAAATTGATAAGAGAGCGGACACATCTTTACAGGGGCAGCAATACAGAGTGACCTCGATCAACTGTTTAAGTTGGCCCAAACCTGGCAGATGGACTTTAATATTAGTAAAAGCAGGTGCTAAACACTGGAAATAGAAATGGAATAGCCAGTTACACCATGAACAATATTCAACTAGATATGTCAGTCATGAAAAAGACTAAGGAATTATAATAACAAATGATCTTAAACCAAACAAACAGTGTATGGAGGCTGTTAAGAAAGACAACAAATTAATCGGATTCAGTGCAGAGTGTTCAAACATAAATCGAATAATACTGTTAAGAAGCGAGATTTGCCAGTTAGGTAGCCGAGATTCTTCTCGGTGTTTCGCGATGTTTACAGTGGTTTCGGACTTTTGGTACGAGCAAGAGTTAACAGTTTGCAGGCTGTTTGTAAGCGTAGTTATTTCGTACGTTATGCATTAATTTCTAAGCTCTTTTTCTCTATAATGTTTTATTTACGTGATTTCTCGTTTTATTATGTAATTTAATTTAAGTTTAGTAAATGATTTGAAGTGTAATTTTTTCTCTATAATGTTTTATTTACGTGGTTTCTCGTTTTATTATGTAATTTAATTTAAGTTTAGTAAATGATTTGGAGTGTTATTTAATTTAAGAAAACTCTTTTCATGTTTTGGATATCTCCGAGTTGGCAACTGTTGTTCTCGCGGAATGTGGAAAATCCAGAATATAAGAAGCTTATATAAGGATGGGGAAGGGACTAGTTCAAGTTCAGTCGGGTTTCAGTTCAGTCTGAATGAAGTTCAGTGTCAGTGTATTTTCGGTACTTGTGAAAACAGTGCAGTGTTGTCAAGCACTGAGTGTAATAACAGTGAAGTGTTGTCAAGTATTAAAAGCAATTGTAGTTAGTAAAGTTTGTATGGCTCCAGTGCTTGTGAGAATAGTGAAGTGAAGTTGGAAAGCATTAAGAGGAATGATTTGGAAAATATAAGACAGTGAACTTAAGAAGCCAGTGTTTATTTACGACGCCTCAGTTGATCCTGTGTACCGTACACCTAAAGGCTGACCATAGGAAGAACAACTCACTGGGCAACGTCCTTCCTATACTGAACTACTGCTGTTGCAGCCTGTGGCAGTGTGGGATGAGGACGTAACAATATCATCCTCTCATTACAGAATTCTCTAGTTCGCCCACACTTAGAGTATTGTGTCCAGCTTTGGCCACCTTATTACAAAAAAGACATAGAGAAACTTGAAAGAGTACAACGAAGGGTGGCCAAAATGATACCTAGATTGAGAAACAAACCATACGAGAAGCATTTAGAAGCTTTGAATCTCTTTACCCTAATTAAAGGCAGATTGCAAAATTTAATTCAGGTATTTAAAGTATTCAAATGACATGGTAACATGGCTGTCGATAAATCTTCACAGTTGATCACTCGAACTATACTAGAGGCAATGGGTATTAAATTTTGGCAAACGATTCCAGTTGCATGAAGCAACGGATTTCTTCTTTCACTGAGTTGGAAATATATGGGACAAAGTGCCCTATAATGTAGTAAACTGTAATACAGTACTAAATTAAAGGTCGCTTGGATAAGTATGTCTTCCAACCCCCCAGCTTATTATCTTTACTTCTGAATAAAACACTTCTGTATATTAGTTTTTTTTTTTTTTTTTAGAGCCCGGTTGATGTAACCCTCAGAACAACACTGATAATTATTGTTGACTTCCTTTTCAGGTAGATAGTTTAGATTAAAATTTCCTTTAACTCTTTCCTATGAAATTTCCATGACAGCTTTTATATGCTGCATGGTAATTCTTCTATTTCCTGCCGGCTTCGGCTGGAAGATTTGGTGAGTGGTGGGTGGAGCCTTCCTCTTGTCCTTAACTAGTAGAATAGTTTTGTTAGGTACAACCTTCCCTATTCCAAAAAGATAAGAAAGGACCAACAGTTCTGTTGTTGTTTGCTTTCCTTTGTACTCCTTTGTACTCTTTTCCTCCACCCATCTTTTCCTCTTTCACTCCT
>JAGKTI010031576.1:0-12103 GCA_018397915.1 Birgus latro
ACATCAGTAACCACGTCAAAAGTAGGCTGCGCATAAGTAATATGCAAGTAATTTCTTATGCTAAGTCCTTTTGTGTATTTAAACTTCAATGTATGAAAGTATGGGAGTTATGGTTAATACGCAACAAACAACTACCATCTTCATGGCTGCCACCATCACCACCACCACCAGCACCATCACAACTGCCATCACCACCACCGCCGTGACCAAGCTACCAATCATTTTCTGCTGAAGGAAATCGTCTATTCGTAGCATCAGTGAAGTAAGAGACATCAGTCTGTAGAAGTCCAACCTCTCCCCCTCATCTCTCTCTGCAGAGACATGAAACTTAACGGTAGCTGATGTCTCGCCGTATTTTCCGCGTAATATAAGGTATAGAATATTATCGAAGGAAAATTACAAATTTTAAGGTATTAGGAATTGTACGCAAAAATTATTACCTCCGCGTTAACTTTGAATATACATTAATTAATAGAGACAGTTTTCGAAGTGATCAGCCTGAACACTAAATGGAAGAATCCTACGATAGCAGTCGCCCAAAAGTGCAGAATATAATATTAATAAAGCTGAGTTACGGCTCAGAGACATGGACAATATCCAAACCACTGGAAAGAAAGGTAAGAAGTACCCAGAGAAGTGTGGAAAGAACGATGCTATGAATCGCTGTAAGAGATGGGAAAGAATCGATTTAAATGAGTAAGTGGACTGGAGCAGAAGACAATGAAACCAATTAAAAAGAAGAAATGGCAGTGAGCAGGCCATATTTCTGGAGGACACAACAACAGATAGCCAAGAAGAGCAACAGACTAAGTAATAACTGGTTAGATTAGACCAAGATTAAGACCAACAGCTCGATGGTGTGGTGAAATAACAAATAATTGCATGGGGAGATACAGGGTCCCAGACAAAAAAAAAAAAAAAAAAAAAATCAAAAAAAAAAAAAAAAACAAATTAAGGTAATAATAGAGGAACGAAAAAAAAAAAAAAAAAAAAAAAAAATCAACAAAAAAAATTAAAACAAATTTCGGTAATCTTTGTGTCCTGGAATGAAAAGAAATAGAACAAGACAGGAAAAAGTGGAAACGTTTGGGAGAGGCCTATGTCCTGCAGTGGAATGTTACGGGATGATGATAGAATAGAATACATTTATTTCTTCAGACTTTTATAAAAAGGACGGATCACATCTCCTTCCTACAACAAGTAATTTTTAAAGTAAATACAGAACAGTTTACAACTGTATAAACAAATTTTACAACTGAATAAACTAAAATTACAACTGCATAAAGGTTTACAATCTATTATCACTTCGTAGCTTATGTTCCCGCTGCAGGGGTCACCTTGACGTGGTGGCGGGGCTTGAATCGTGGTTGGCGGTGCCACCTACTTTGGAGGCGTGCCTACCTTTGTAAGGTTCGGCATTTGTCGGCCTCGTGGACCAAGCACCCCCTACATCACTAGTGGAGGAGGCCTGCTGGTGATGTTAGTCCCAGCCCTTTTGCCATCTAGGGCGGGACTGTCGCCTCCCCACGTGTTTGCCGTGCGTGGCGTCCCGTAATGCTGGGAGATGGGAGTCCTGGAGGTTGAGCGATGCTGTAAGGTGCGCCCTGCAGCTAACAATACACCTCTTTGGTCCCTTATTCTGGCTAGACGGGCGGCCTGGTTAGGCCCAACCAGGTCAATCGGCTGGTCATGCATTGGCTAGGGTCAAGTGGGCACTGGGGGGCCTGGTGGCTCCTATCGTCCTGGAGTCACCCTTATCCGGGTCCCCCGGTGATTACCCGCGTATACTCTCCTGTTACCTCTGGGGTCGCCAGTGGTGTTATTCCTGGCATATGATCTTCCCTTGTTGGGCTCCGTGGAGGGTTGAGGGGTTGGAGAATGAAGTTCTTTTGTTATATTAATGGCTGCTTTATCAAATAAATCTGTTGACACTGTATCTGGCCCCGGACATTCTTCGGACTGCTCCTCGCTTATTGCCACTCTGGAGCCTTTCCAGGCCCCTGGCGACTTTCTTCCTCTGCCCTAGCGTTCAACTGGGACTGGGAGGAGGTCCCGTCGGGTTGGTCTGGCTCCGAGGTTTGGCCCAGATGCCGTAGTACAAGCAAACTTCAAGAAGTATCTAGTGCTGCGACCCTCTGCAGGTGGTTCAGTGCTGGATACAGACATATTCAGTTTGCACCGTGCCATTGTGTCAGCCTGTGGCCATGAACCAGTTATATATACCCATGGGGATGGTAACCTCCTAACTGAGGTTTCCTCCCTGGAAGAAAGCTCACGTCTCCAGGCTCTGAACTCCCGGGACCTTCTCCGATACCCAGGGTCACGGTTATTGGAAGACCTACGCTCTTCAGGTGTAGTAAAAGTTGAATGGGTACAGAAGAAGATCGATGGTGTTCTGACCCCAACTCCGACGCTATTTCTGACTTTTGACCATTTCACGTTGCCTGCTTCTGTCAAACTTGCTTGGCTCTCTCTTCCTGTAAAGCCTTATGTTCCACACCCAAAGCAACATTTCCATTGTCAGGGATATGGCCATGTTAGCAAATTTTGCCAGTGTGCACTGGCTGGCCTTCATGGTGTCTGTGTCTCCTGTGGTGGGTTGAGTCATACAGGTGATTGTCCAGGGCCCCTTAAGTGCTATCACTGTGGGGGTCCTCATGCTATATCTTCTAAAAACTGTCCTCGTTATTGCCTTGAAAAGGAGGTTTTGAGCATTCGCACACATGAGAAGGTTTCCTTTCCTGAAGCAAAGAGGAGGGCCCAGACTCTCTTCTTTCAGCCTGGGGTTACTTACGCTTCTGTCCTTTCTGGGGCACCTGTTCCTCATTCTGTGTCCCAGAAGTTGCCAAGACCATCAATGGCGACCACTTCCCCTTCTACTGGTTTGCCGGATGCCACTCCTGGAATTAACAATACGTGGGAGAATCTTGTTTGCTCACCCACTACTCCAACTGTCCCTACCTCCACTTCAGTTGCTGAGGTTTGTGCACTTCCCTGGTGGTGACGGATGTACAGGTTGATGCAACTTCTTCTCCCACCTTGTCCAGTATGCACAAGGGTCCTTCTGTACCCGGGAAGCGCCACTGTAATTCTTCAGAGTCCTCAGATCCTGAAGACCGACCACCTAAGGTCTCTGTTGTCAACCCTTGTGTCGACCTCTCACCTGTTCCTTCTGTCCCAGAGGCTGAGGGGTCTAGCCAGGTGGAAGCTGAAGCTGATGGTTCACCTGTGGTCCGGTCCTCACCTGGTGATGTTGATGGACAGCTCGTTGATACTTCAGACCTGAAGCATAGGATGCCTTCCTCAAATTATTCGAGTCCTGTGGACTCCATGTCCACTTCTGGGGCTTCTGGTGAGGGCATTGGCCGTCCTACATCTCCAAAGGAGGCCCCCAAACTGCCTTCCAAAAAAACTGGTATGCCCACTCCAAGAAGGAGTATTGTAAAACTTAATTCCCCATCCTCACGTTTGCCTTCGGATGTTAGACAGAGACTGCGGGTTTCTGGTGCTGGGCAGGCTTCTCCAAAGAGCTCTCATAAGCATCAATCCAAACCCACTGGGGGGGCAAGGTTGTCTCGCCCTTAAGGTTCCGAGTGTCCAGAACTCTGGTACTGGAAGTAACCCGATATAATACCACTCCATTATGGGATCTATACTTCAGTGGAATTGTCGTGGCTTACGTGCTAGTTGGGAGGAATTGCGTTGTTATTGCCCGCTATTCCCCAGTATGCATATGCATATGCGCATATGCATTCAGGAGACCATGATTGGGGATACTGCTCCTTCCAGTCCTCCTGGTTACCACGTACTTTATTCTGATCCTCTTCCTGGCCAAGGACATCATGGTGGTGCTGCTCTCCTAGTTCGCTGTGATGTCCTTTTCACTTGTGTGAGTCTTTCAGCTCCACTGCAGGCTGTTGCCATACAGATTTTCCTTCACCGTCAGTATATATTGTGTAGTCTTTTTCTCTCTCCAAGTGCTTCTGTTGAGAAGGTAGATCTTGTTCGCCTTGTTCGTGACCTTCCAGTCTCCATTGTTTTACTGGGCGATCTGAATGGTCGTCACCCACTGTGGGGTGACAGTATGACCAACCCTAGAGGTGCTATGCTGGCTTCTTTGGTGGAGGATGAAGAGCTGGGGATGTTGAATTCAGGTGAAATTACATACTTTCATAGTCAGACTGGCATTTTCACGGCCATTGCTTTGTCTCTGTGCTCAGCTACTGCTATTTTGGATTTTAAGTGGGATGTGTTGCAGATTTGCATGGCAGTGATCACTTCAACTTATGCTGAGTGTGAGCCACAATGTCATCTTCCTCACTGGTGCCTGGATAAGGCGAACTGACCACTCTTCAGGGAATTATGTTCCACTGACCACACTGTGGACAGTTTTCATAGTGCTGATGAGGCAGTGGTATATATAACCAGTGTAATGCACTCAGCAGCTCTTTTATCTATTCCCAAGACTTCTGGTCGATTTGCAATACGTCCGGTTCCCTGGTGGACCCCTGAATGCACATCTGCAGTGAGAGCCAAAAGGGTCGCCTTCTGTAGGCTTCGCCGCCATCGTGGGGACATTCAATATTTGATGGCTTTTCAAAGGGCGTGAGCTCATGCACGTCGTGTGTTGAAGGAGGCAAGACGTGCCTCATGGTGGGAGTACGTTTCCTCCCTTCACTCGAGGACTTCTCTCACCCAAGTGTGGAACCGGGTCAGAAAGATTTCTGGCAAATTTTGTTCCTTCCGCTCCTGTTTCATCAGATGCTGATGGGGCTGTGACTGACCCCTTTGCTGTTGCGGAAGCATTTGCCCAGCATTTTGCTGGTGTGTCTAAAAAGGACACAGATTCGCCTTCAGCATGCCAATGTCTGCGCTTGGAAGTCTGTAGCCTCAGCTTCACATCTTCAGGAGGAGAGTCTTACAATGTTCCCTTTTCTGTTTTTGAGCTTAGGGCAGCTTTGTCGGAATGTCATGATTCGTCTCCTGGGTGTGATGATATTCCATACGCCTTTTTACGCCATATCTTTGATCCATCCCTTTCCTTTTTACTGACGCTATACAATAGAATTTGGTGTAATGGTGAGTTTCCATCTTCTTGGGGTGTTGCTGTAGTTATCCCCATCTCTAAGCCTGGCAAGGATCATCTGCAGGCTACAAATTATCATCCCATCACTCTGACCTCTTGTGTTTGCAAGGTGTTGGAAAAGATGGTAAATGGCCGGCTCATATGGTATTTAGAGAGGGGAAATTACTTATCACCAGTCCAGTATGGTTTTCATAAAATGCATTCTACCACTGATGCCCTACTGTCATTGGAATCTCCTGTCTGCGAGACTTTCTCCACTAACCAACACCGAGTTACTGTCTTCTTCGATCTGGAGAAGGCATACGACACTGCCTGGCGTCATGGCATTTTACTTTCACTTCATGCCTTCATGCGTTTGGTCTTTGTGGGAGCTTGCCTATTTTTATTCAGCAATTTTTATCTCATCGTTTTTTAAGGGTTCAAGTGGGAGGAGTGCTTTCTAATGCTCGTAACTTAGTGTTACTCTGTTTGCTGTGGCCATCAACAGTGTAATAAGTGTACTTCTCGATGAAGTGCAAGGCTCGCTATATGTAGATGACCTCTCCATTTCCTTCACTGCATCTAGGATGTCTCTGATAGAGAGAAAGTTGCAGCTGGATCTTAACAGAATTTCTGACTGGGCAGTCTCGTTGCTTCCGTTATTCTTTTACAAAGGCAGTGGCTATGCATTTTTGTCGTCTTCAGGGGGTTCACACAGACTCTGACTTGCATCTTTATGGTCGAAGGATATCCTGTGTGGAAGAGACTCGGTTTTGGGGTCTTCTGTTTGATAGACAACTAACCTGGGTTCCTCATGTTCATTTTGTGAAGGCAACTTGTACTAAGGCTTTGAGTCTTCTGAGGATTTTGGCACATACTTCTTGAGATGCTGATCGTCAGACCCTCCTCCCCTTGCATAGATCTCTTATCCTGTCAAGACTTGCATGTGGGTGTGAAGTCTACTCCTCTGCAACCGATGCCCATCTCCAGATACTGGATTCTGTGCATCATCCTGGTGTATGATTGGCAACTGGGGCATTCAGGTCATCCCCAATTTCGAGTTTGTTGGTGGATGCTGATGCCCTCCCTTTGGCTTTGCATCGCCAGTCACTGATGATTAGATGTTGGTATCGTCTTCATTGCCTCCAAGACTCTTTCTTGTGCCATTGTTTCCCAGGATTCCCAGTCATCTGCTTATGCCTCCCGTCCTAGTTTCCCGAAGCCCTTTGGTTACAGGGTCCGATCTGTTATGTTAGCTTTTTCTGTTCCAAGACTGGCAGTCTGTCCACATTGGATCCCGAGGGTGGGTTTCTGGCTACTACCTCGTGTAACGTACTGTAGGTCCATCGTTGGAAAAAAGGACTTATTTCTCTCTCAGGTGTCCCTCTCCCTCTCAGGTGTCCCTCTTTCTCTTTTTAGAGTATGCCTCCAGTTATGAGGGTTCTATCCCTATCTATACTGATGGATCTAAGACTGATATTGAAGTAGGCTTTGGTGTTATCTTCCCTTCCTTCAGCATGGGGGGTAGCCTTCCCGGTGTTGCTTCAGTGTATACAGCGGAACTGACTGCAGTTTTATTTGCTCTCCAAATTATTTTTACTCTCCTCCAATCTGCTTTTGTGATTTTTAGTGACTTCTGTAGTGCTCTTTCTGCACTGGAGTCTTTTAATGCATCCCATCCACTGGTTTTATCAATTTTAGAATGGCTTGTTCTTCTTGGTCATCGTGGCCATTGTGTAGATTTCTGTTGGGTTCCCGCACATGTTGGCATGATGGGCAATGAGAGGCAGATACTCTTGCTAAAACTGCGTCATCTCAACAGCCACCTACCAACTACCCGGTTCCTGCTTCGGATGTAACACCTTTCTTACGATACGTGATTTGTATGCGCTGGCAGAGACAGTGGGATGGTGTTGCTCATAATAAGCTAAAAGAAATTTTTCAGAAAGTGACTGTGCCGAGGGTTCTCGTCTCCCCTCCATGCCTCGGCGATTGGAGGTGACTCTTACCAGGCTTCGCGTTGGGCACTCTCAGCTTACACATGGGTTCTTAATGAGTGGTGGGACTCAACCGTACTGTGATGATTGCCTTGTTCCCCTTACTGTCTGTCACTTGCTGGTCGAGTGTCCAAGTCTGGGGGACCTATGTATTCCTCTGTAGACATAAGGGGGCAGATTGTGGCTACTGTCTGTCTTCGATGCTTGGTGGAGCCTCCAGCGATTTTATTAATGTTTTTAGTTTTCTTCAGGAGGCGGGCCTCCTTCAACATTTGTAAGTAATTGGTATTTTATAAACTATGCTATTTTTCGTGTTTTATTTCTAATAATGGGTGTTAACTTTATTTTGAAAATGTACATATTTTTGTGGTGTTTTTTACCTTGTTGTCCGGCGGCATATGACCCTGGCAGTTGCGCCGCCAGATTTTAATTATATTCGATCAATCAATCAGTCAATCGTAACTTATGTTACGATTCTTTATCACTACATAACTCATTACAATTGACCATCACTACGTAACATGTTACAATTCTTTATCACCACGTAACTCACGTTACATTTCATTATCATTATGTAACTCATGTTACAATTCATTACCACTACGTAACTCGTGTTACAATTCATTATCCTTCTAGCAGTTTATCTGAACATATTAAACATTGCTTTAAAAAACAATGATAGATTATTAACAACATCTAAATTAGTAGTCTGCATCGTTTCGTTTCGTTTTTGAAGGCTCCAACATGTTTGCATGCGTCGGCCTTGGTCACCTAATGGCGGCTCTCCACGCTGCTCGATCCCTGGCAGCCTCCCTGTTCAGTCCCTTAACCCTTAAGTCACACCTAATGACCTCGTCCCATGTCCTTCTCGGTCTACCCCTCCCAACCCCTCCCCCAATATTAACACCTCTCACCCTCTGTACCCAATTATCATCCCCCATCCTCTCCACATGTCCAAACCACCTCAGCCTACCTCTCCTCATCACAACACCAGTACACTCCAGTCCCATCCTACCTCTCAACTCTTCCATCGTAAACCCAGCCCCCCCAGGCCTTGCACGCAGGGAGGCACTGCACATCCACCTAATCATCGTCATTTCTGTACGTTTAAACCTGCGAATATCCTCTTCCTTTACTGCCCAGGTCTCACTACCAAACAGCATCACACTCCTAACACATGCTGCATACAAAGACCCCTTAGCAGGTAAGGAGAGTCCTCCCAATATCAGGAGAGGCAACAGCTCCTTGAACTTCTTCCAACCACTAATCACCCTAGCAACCGAGCTAACTCCAGCCCCATCTCCGGCACATAACATGTCTCCCAAATAACGAAACTCCTCCACACACTCAAGAGACTCACTTGCAAGTTCAACCCTCTCACGCCTAACAATCTCCACCTGCTCTCCCCGACACGCCGCACACATGAAATCAGCATCATCTTGCAGTCTACCTCTAATACCACTACATCTCTTGTGCACCCATTTATCACAAACACTACACAAGATGGAATTACTTCCCACACCCTTGTGGCAAACTGCACATGGCCACTCTCCCTTTCCTCTGATTGTACCGCCACCGACCCTAGATATCATCACTTTTGTTTTATCTGCATTTACCCTTAAGCCCTTGTACCCCATACCATCTCTCCACTTCTTGAATCTTTCCTTCGCCTCCTTTTCATTCTCTGCAATCAACACCAAATCATCAGCATACATCTCCCATGGGAGTCCATCTCTGAAGTCACGTGAGAGGGCTTCAAGCACCATGATAAACAACAAGGGACTCAAAACTGACCCCTGATGCACACCAACATTCACGGAAAACTCATCACTCAAAGCTCCATTCACTCTTACCTGGGTGCGAGCACCCATGTACATGGCCATAACCACCCTAACCAGCCATTCTTCCAACCCTAGCTTTCTCATTGCCCACTTCACCACCACTCTAGGGACTCTGTCAAAGGCCTTTTCCAAATCAACAAAAACAAAATACAATTCCCTTTTCTTTCCAATATATTTTTCCTGAAGCTGTCGAACAATGAATATGGCATCAGTGGTCCCCCTGCCTGGCATAAACCCAAACTGCATCTCATCGATATTCACTCTTTCTCTAATCATACCTTCTAGAACTCTCTCCATTACTTTCATTATCTGATCTAAAAGCTTTATACCTCTGTAATTTCCCCTTTCCAGGGCATCACCCTTTCCTTTGTACACATTTACAATTACACTCTTCAGCCAATCATCTGGGACAACACACTCATATATAATCATATTTATCAGGTCAGTGACTAACCTCACCCCAGTATCTCCTGAGGCCTTCAACATTTCGGCAGTCAACCCAGACACACCTGCTGCCTTCCCCACCCGCATCCTGCCTATTGCCTGACTCACAGTAGCAGCATCAATCAAAGGCCAAGGGCCAAACACTGGATCAGCTGGCTCCAAACCTTCTCTATCCCAATCAAACTCCTCATTCAACAATCGGCTATAATGCTCTCTCCATGCATCTTTAATATCCTCACTGTTCACCACTACCCTTCCATCATCATTCTTCACACACTGCTCACCTACAATGTCCCGATTATCCCTCTTCACCTGATTTGCCACCCTAAAAATCATATTTTTCCTTTCTCCATGATTTAGATTATCAAGTAAAAGTCTCTGTGACTCAGACTTCGCCCTGTATGCCTCTCTTCTAGCCCTGCGCTTGGCAGCCAAGTACTCCTCCCTGTTACCACCATTCTTCCATTCCCGGAAAAGCCTTCTTTTCTCCTTAACTGCAGCTTCTACACCCTCATCCCACCACCAAGTTACTTTATGTCTTGGTGGGCCTCTTGTCCAACCGCATATTGCATCGGTAACTCTCAAGAGGTTGTTCTTAAGGGCTCTATACTGTTCATTAACGCCTCTATCTACGGCTCCCTGTTCAGCCACCATTCTCCTCATCTCACTATAAAAGGCATCCCTTACTGATTGGTTTCCCAGCTTCCATATTTTCCTCCTAGGTACATATGTCCTCCTTCTCATCACTCGTTCCTTAAGCACCATGTCACAAATCAACAGTTTGTGCTGCTGCACACACCCCTCGCTTCCTATAACTTTAACATCCCTCACTAATCTCCTATCAACCCTCCTGACCAGAAAATAATCTATCTGACTACTATTTCCCCCGGACTCGTACGTAATCAACCGGCTGATTCTTTTCCTAAAATGTGTGTTGCACACAATCATGTCCATAGCCTCCCCAAACTCGAGTATTCTTTCCCCTTCCACATTCCTCACACCATATGCACATCCTCCATGGACTCCTTCATAACCTTGAGCTGCTTCACCCACACGACCATTCAAATCCCCTCCCAGAACCACTACCTCATCATCACCCATACCACTCACTACACGTATTAAATCATCCCAAAATCTATCCTTCTCTGCGTCATCCATTCCTACCTGTGGAGCATATGCCGATATAACTTAAATAATTTTCTGCCCGATCAAAATTTTCACTACTAATATCCTATCACTTACTCTCATAACATTCATGACATATTCTACCCATTTCTCTGCAACCAACACACCCACACCCCCATATCCGTCAGTTCCCCCCTGCCAAAACAACTTATAGTAGCAATCCTTCCCAACAATCTTTCTGGCTGATCCACCCCTGTACTGGACTCTGCATGAACAACATTTACTTGAATCAGCTTGGCATAAAATTGTAATAGCTTAGGATATATTCACTTTGCAACCTAACAATACCATCATTGGTACAAAACATGATAATCATCACCAACAACATTAGCATCACATTCACTACAAAAACGATCTTATCTACTAACACCTCGATATCTGCCTGCAATACTGGTAATCTATTATTACAAGTTAGTACTTTACTCACAAGAATGCGATTACCTCGCGGCAATCTTATGAGATTCTCCACACTATAAACCTGTTTGTACATTCCGTAACCTCCACAAACAGACTTAGTTAATAAATTATTATTCCAAGTAGTAATCCACTGGTCTTTTAACCTCAGTTCAACTGCTTTTTTAAACCAAGTTGGATTAGGAATATTTAACCATACCCAACACATACCACAGTCATTACATATACTCTTTACATAGGCCTGGTGAGGCATAAATGCCTTACATGTCCAACTGCAATAAACTTTTGTGCACTGAATAAGACATCCTAGTGTTTGTACCTGAAATTCCTCGAGACTGGTACCCAATCATTCTACACTTAATAGTATAGACTCTAAGTTCTCCATACACAATATCAGTACTTGTATTCTTGTAAACACATAAAACATGATTTAAAAATTACATTGCAATATTTCCAACACTTTTACAATATAATGACCCTATTTCTCTGCAGTTTATGTCATGTCTTGCAACATCATAGTATTAAATATTTCAATCTGTATGTCAACTGGTAAATCATATTTGCAGCATGTACCTGTTGCTGAATACATGGCTGTCGTTGCCTGTTCCAGTTCTCCTTTACGAAATCTACCTGTTACGTTCCCATCCCACACTGTCACAGTCTCCAACAGCAGTAGTTCAGTATAGGAAGGACATTGCCCAGTGAGTAACTGTTCTTCCTGTGGTTAGCCTTTAGGTGTACAGTGCACAAGATTAGCTGTGGAGAAAATAAACACAGGCTTCTTAACCCATTAACCGCGGGTCATCACTTCGTGATGCTCGGGCGCAATGGATCATACCGCGGGGCGTGACTTTTGTGATTCTGTGTTGTTTTGAATTCGCCCGGGCTTTCAGGTGGTGACTTGTATCATCTATCAGCACTGCCAATGTCCAGCAATAGTCAGAGCTGCTAATGTCATCAGTACTCCCATCCATTGTTGACAATTTAGCCATTTTCCCCCATTCTAGACTCCCCTCCCTACCTCCCCACCATTACCCTCTCGTGTCGTCTGCTCAGCCACTCTGCGCTATGCAAATCTTCCTCGGATTTTTCCACTGATTTCATTCACTGAAGTGAGCCCTATGCCCTATTCTTATACAAAATAACATATATACATA
>JAGKTI010031577.1:0-12103 GCA_018397915.1 Birgus latro
TCCATTTTTCCCGCTCGCCTCTTTTCATCGCATCTGTCGTTCCCTTTCGTCGTTCCTGTCAATTCTTCTTCTTTCCTCCTGTTGCCCCATACGTCTTCCTCGCCGCTCCCTCCACATCCGTTCTCACTCCCTTTCTCTCTGTAATTCTCATTGTCCTCCCTTCTCTTCCCAGTCTCACTACTTTCATTCCTAATTTTCACCTCTCATTCGAGTTTCCTATTCATCTTTGCTCACACATGTGCATCTTGTACTGTCCAAAAGTATTCCATCAGTTACATGACCTCATTGTTCCATTCTTGTCATTTTCAGTTCCATATCATAGCGCAATTCTTTCTCTTATTCTGCATTTCCCACGTTCCTCCATTTAACTGCCTCTGCTTCATCCCTCACTCATTCTACTGTCCAACGAACCGCCTCCAGCCCTTCATTTGCGCCCTCTCCAACCTGTCCCAATTTTCTTATCCACTTACGTCCTTCTTCCCCTCCATCCTCATTCCTTTCAAGATAGAGAAGCCTACCTTCGTCCCCTCTTTAGGTTGCTCATCTCTCCTGCTCCGTCCTCGCGCCCTTCATTCCCTCTCACTCTTCGCATTCACAACTCTACTCAACCTAACGCCACAAGTCCATGCATCCTTGGCAAGTCTATCATCAACCTTTGATGTTATATCTCCTTTTATCTTCACTACCCCATTCCTCATCATCATTCCCTCAAACCTCATTCCCTCTCTCTCGCACTTCTCCCAGCCCTCACGCCGTTCCCTCTGTCTTCACCGCTCCACTCCGCCTCATTTCCAGCATCCCTCTTCGTTCCCTTGTCCCGCCGCTCTCACTCCCTCCGTCCCTCATTCTCATCCCTCATCCCCCTCACTTCCTCCATCATTTATCCTTGTTGTCTCCATCCATACTACCCTACGTCTCTCCATCCTCTCTTCCCGCCTCCATTACCTAATTTTCGCCCTCCTGCAGCCCCCTCCCCTCCCCCTTAGTGTGTGTACGCCGCAACATCCATGACCGACCCCCTGCAGCGCCACCGGAACGCCAGGCGGCACACTGAGTCACTTTCCACACCTCACCATCACATAAAAGATCCGCCCTAGCTCATGGTATTAAAATCCCTCTAATGTCAACCTCTTAATTTCCACGACATAATTCTCCTTATATTCTAGCTACTCTAAGACGATTTTATTCATCTTAAGAAATACGATTCTAACTGGTGGGGGTTAGAGATAGCCTTCAACTCTTACGCTACCAGAGATGCTTCAAAAAGCTGACTAAAATCGTCTGTCGGCTGCAGAAAATATTATGACGTCATCGTTGTGAATTGGTTAGGTTTCCGTTAAAGCTCCCAGATTTCGGGGACTGAGAACGAAACCCAACTTACGGTACGATACCTCTTTTCAATTACCATTTAATATTAAAATTTTAATATCGAGGGTGTTAATGACTGCAAGCGGATTGTGAAACTAAAAATAGTACCACACGCCGAATGAGCAACAGATTATTGCACTCGACTCTACATATTAAAATCCATCAAATATTATGAAACGCTACTACAGAGCTTATAAAAGTCATGAAATTAATGTCTGTATATTGAAAAATGGTAAAATGTGCGGCCAATCGTGAGGCTTAACGGTACAGGCCAAGGTGGGGTACATGCTCCAGTAGTCCCACGGTTCCTCACACTGGCGTTTCAATTGGCGGAAAACTAGCGGTGTGTTCAGCAAACAACAAGGCAGCCGAAGTGGACGCTTCAGCAGGCAATATTACCAGTGGGGACGCTTCAGCACGCAGTATTATCGGTGGGAACAGTTCAGCAAGCAGTATTGTCGGTGGGAACGCTTCAGCAGGCAATATTACCAGTGGGAACGCTTCAGCAGGCAATATTACCGGCGGAAACGCTTGAGCAGGCAATATTACCGGCGGGGACGCTTCAGCAGGCAATATTATCGGTGAGGACGCTTCAGCCGGCAGTTTTACCGGTAGGGATGCTTCAGCAGGCAGTATTACCGGTGGGGACGCTTCAGCAGACAGTATTGTCGGTGGGGACGCTTCATCAGACAGAATAACCGGTGGGAAGGCATCAGCAGGCAGTATTACCGAAGGGAACGCTTCAACAGGCAATATACCACTGGGGACCCCTCAACAGGCAATATTATCGATGGGGACGCTTCAGCAGACAATATAACCGATGGAGACGCTTCAGTTGGAAAATTACCGCTGGGGACGCTTCTGCAGGAAATATTACCGCTGGGACGCTTCAGCTGGCTATATTACCGTTGGGGACGCTTCAACAGGCATATTATTAACGGGGATGATTCAGCAGGCATTAATGCTAGAAGGGATGCTTCAGCAAGCGATATTAACGGTAGGAAAGCTTATGGAAGCTATAATGCTAGTGAAGACGTTCCAGTATTTAAGAAAAGACATTATAATACTAGTTTCATTACTACAACGCCTTCAATGGGGACGATTTAGTACACATTTTATGCAATGGTAATACTCAGTCTAATAATGCGGAAAGGTTAAAGACACCACGGTATGAGGCAAGAGGAGACTTCAGCAGTCAATATCAGCGGTGATAGAGCGACAACAGGCCATACCAACCCCTTGACTGCTTATGTCACACTCGGGTGGACTCGCAGACAGTGAAATCATTATTATTTATTTTTTTAGTCGGACAATTATGGGACTAAAACATAATATTCTGAAAAGTGTACCGGAGTCCTAAGATCGTCTCATACGGTTTCGAAATTCACCGCATAGTCTCGTTGCTAATTTTAATGGCGTGAATTGATACTTATGTCCGCAACTATACATCATTCTGGCAACTAACGGACGATTTTATTCAGTCGCAGGAAGCCCCTACCAGGCAAAAAGATAACTTAAAATAGTGAGGACATTCGGGGAAATATTACCATTCAAATATACCTCAGGGGGAAAAAATATTCATTGTGCAAACATTTCAGCGATGTAGCAATCAGTTAACTGCAACAATCTTCTCGGACGGAGAGTGCAAGCCAAAATTAGCCTTTCCTCATGATGGCGAAGTATGGACAGGGAAGGTGCGTCTGTAATGAGTGATGCAAGATAATAAGTTGAAGTGTTGGAACGACTGTGTGTGTATTACAATCCGTACGCCGGTATGTCACCAAGATCTCTGCCACAACCTGGTTTTCGAACCATGGGACTCAAAGGGACATTAGGATTGTCACACATATCCGCTGTCACCTCGCCACCGTGGCTTTTAGCAAACAACGCTTCAGGTTAAAGTTCTTTCACACATTTGGGTAATATAGTGGGTGAACATTATGCAGTAATAACATTACCGGCGTAGATGCGTAACAATCGCTGGTACTGACTGCTTATTGTCTTCTTTGACTATTAAAATTTCTTTCACTTGAACTCGTATGATGTCTTCTTGACCGATAGACTTAAATGCGCCCACAGATGCGAAAAGATTACCTGAGACAGCTATTATCATGCCAAATCATCAGGGAGGATGCTTAACCCGACGACGAAACGGGTGGAGAGGTATAAGCGAGAAAAACTATTATTTTGGCTTCAGCAGGCAATATTAACGGTGGGGACGCTTCAGCAGGCAAAAATCGGAGGGGACTCTTCAGCAGGCAATATTACCGGTAAGGACGCTTCAGCAGGCAAAATTACCGGTGAAGACGCTTCAGCAGTCGATATTACCGATGGGGGAACTTCAGAAAGCAATATTACGGTGGGGACGCTTCTACAGGCAGGCAACATTATCCATGACGAAGTTTTATGAAAAAATCAAAGGGGGCATGCCGGTACCCAGTAATATCACTAAATATGTTCCAATAGTAGATTCTATATACTACAGCACAATTGGAACGCCTCGGCATACAATATAGACAGTGGGAACACCCAATTAAAAACAACGGGAGACACTATTTACACACACAAATTATGCTTATTGTGAAGATACCTGAAGACGGTCCAGGTCAGGCCGAAATTGTTCTACCTCCACTTTAAACATAAATTCAATTTACGGGTATAAAGTCTCTCACTCGAACCATCCACGGCGCCGTCAAATTAGTAATTACAACAACAATGTGTGGAGGAGGTACGTTTGAGGGAATAAACACATTTTCAGAATGTGGCTATATATTCCTTCTTTAAACCACCCACCGCACTGTGAAACAGACTCAGTAAAACAATATTCTAGGTAAGTAAGCTTGAGAGACAGTGTGCGGCGGGAGGAGGCTTCAGCAATCAATATCAGCGGTGAGGGAGCGTCAACAGATAATATCAAGACCAGGGTGGATATTCCAACACACAATGCTACTTTAATAGCATAACTAAACAAGCAATATTCCTTGTGTGAAACTGTTCAACCAATTCCCCATGAGAAGTTCTTCCTAAAATAAATCAAAACTGCCTTGGGGTAATGGAAATAAGATATAACTGCGCCGTCGTACTGAGGGGATATTTCGAATCTTCTTAACCAAGAATGACAACGCTCATAATCTAGTGGGTGGAGACTTTATAACGCATCATTAAATGTTAGATACCGAAAGGCTAGGCAAAATCTTAACTTTTTGACGTCATAAAAAAATGCCTGTCTATCCCGTTCCTGATGTTATGAAAAGGGGTATGGGGTCTAACCATTTCCTATCCTCACAGGTTTATTAATATGACTGTGGACCGCAAACAGCATTACTGGTAAAGACGTTACTGTTACAGATAGATGCTTTAATACCTTCAGTTCAATTTTTTTAACGTCTTATCCTTTTGACCACCTTATGAATCTCTTCATTTTATGGGAGACCTCTCAGTGAAGGGGTGTGAAACAGTGTTTACCCTTCTCTAACAGACGCCTATCACAAAGATAATAACTTAGTACAATGGTCTGACGGTAGCAAGAACAAATAAAAAAGACGTCATAATTCTGAATGGTTGAATTACTCTCAGGTATACAAAACTGCCTGATGGTTTTCCGAAAAAAATATCTAAATGGTTCCAGTGTACTAATAAATTAATGTAGACAGCTTTTAACTTTTGCCGTACGGAGTGAACGCTCAGTAAAATAATCTGGTGCTTGAATAAAATGCTCAAGCGCGTCGAAAGCATTATTCATCAAGTAACCGACAAGATTTTCAAAGACAGTAACACAGAGACGATGCATTAGCCAGCAGCACCAATGGTGTGGCTTTAGATGGCATTATTACCGGTAGAAACGCTGCAGCAGACGATATTACGGGTGGGGACGCTTAACAGGCGATATTACCGCTGGGGATGCTTCGGCAGATAACATTACGGGTGAGGACGTGTAAGTCGGCGAAATTATGGGTGGGGACGCTTCAGCCGGCGATATTACCGGTGAGAACAATTCAGCAGGCAATATTACCAGCGGGAACGTATTAACAGATACTATTACCGGTGAGAAAGCTTCAGCAGGAAATATTACCACTGGGAACGCTTCAGCAGGCAAACTTACCGGTGGGAACGCTTTAGCAGGCGATATTACCAGTGGGGAAGCTTCAGCAAGTAATAGTACTGGTGAGGACATTTCTGCAGCTAGTACAACCGGTGGGGACGCTTCAACAGGCAGAAATACCGGCGAGAATACTTCAGCCGACGTCAGCAGCCAGTTACTGGGACAACTAGAGTCCGTGCTGCTAAAATAACCTGGTCAGTATGAGCAGCACAGATATCAGGAGAGTAATATGCGGGGCCCGGATTCAAAATAACTTATGACTAAATTCTTGTCATGACGTTGATTTGTTTTCGGGAAAAGTAACAAGGAAATGAGAAAGCAGAACCTATTCATTTTATCTTCCTTCCAAACGTAAATCTCAGTTCTGACAGGAAGCTGATCGTAAGCGTGTTAGTGAATCTGCTCCCAGGGATGCTAGTGAGTTACGGCAGGATGTGTGGGGCGTGCTGGTTGCTTCTGTAGGCAGCAGGGGAGCCGCCCATAGAGCAAATGAATCCTCCCTCTCTCCCCTTCTCCTGTTCCTCTCCCACAGTTTCCTCCCTCTGTTTAAACACCAAACAACCCGTCCTTTCCTACCCCATCCACTCGCGAGACACGTACCGCAAACAAGCAAACACACGGCCGTCTCAAGATCTTCACACCACGCCGACCATACAAGACTCCCCGTACCCCAAATTTATCATTACATAAGACCTTCCTTCCACCGTCGCTCTCGTCCTAACCCTCCCCCTCATACTCCCCCGCCTTCCTCCCTCTCACCTTTCCCACCCTTTCCCTCCCTCCCTCCCTCTTTCGCGCTCCATTCACCCTCCCTTCGAACCCTTTCCTGTGCTTGCCTGCTCCCCTTCTCTTTTCCCGTCCCTGTCGTCTCTATTCACTTTCCCACTCACCTTTCTCTCTCTCTCTCTCTCTCTCTCTCTCTCGCTCTCTATTCTTCTGCTTTTCCCAGCACTTCTACACTTTCCCTCCCTCCCTATCGCTCACACCTACTCCCCTATCCCCCTTCCTCTTCCTCTTTTACGCGCCACTCCCTATCCTCTCTTACCGTATCCCCCTTCTTCCTCTCCGTCGCTTTCAGTCTCCCCATTTTTTCTTTTTTGGTTTATTATTTTTAGCTACTATTGCTCACCTCCTTATTCTCCTCTTACTCTTTCTCTCTCACTTCCACACTCTACCCTGTACTACCCTCTCTCTCTCTCGGTGTCGCCTCCAGCCCCCCCCGGGTGCTGGTGGCTGGCAGTGTTATTACGATCCCTAGCGAGGTGGAGGTTCCATTATTCGCCTTCAATCCGTCATGGCAAAAACGCAGTACACGGAGGTCTGCATGACTGCGCTACTCACAGCCGTATTATAGTCCCTACAATCTCATGACGTATTTTCTATTCTTGCAACAACCAGACGATTCAAGTCATGTTTGGAGAGCCTTTTCGAACTGGAGGGTCTACCTACACCTTTTTATTGACCTTTGCTATTTGGGTGCTCTCTTAAGCTGCATGAAATCGTCAGGTAATATGCAATAATACAACAGGAAAATATGAGACTGAAAGGACTAGGATCATAGGAAACTTCATTGTGTCTTCCTTGGTGATGCACTGTTCATCTTACACCTTACTTTGCACACATACTGTATGTCTTCTTCAGCACCGTACCAGAGGGTTATCAAGGTGTAGGCTAATGAGCATAATACATCGTTAAGGATGAAGTGTAACAAATGAGGAACTGATTATGTGTATGATTATTTCCCCACCGACAAAACACTGCTGCATCATGTTAAGTTCCAACACGTATTCCTTCTCATGAAATTCATCTCCTCATTATAATATATTTCCCCTGNAGAGAATATGACCATCGTGAGAGCGATGGTGGCCGTGGGGGGAAGCTGGCGGGGCCCGACAACACCCACGATTACCAGATTTCATCGCACGGCAGAAAACTACGGCTAGGGAAGGAGGGGGAGCTGACAGGAGGAGGTAATGTGACAAGAGGTAATGGAGTAAAAGTCAGTTCACACTGGATAAAAACAGGGGGATGATATAATCCTTTCTATAATCACATTTCATTCTTGTTATTTCCAGATTATTCTATTCTCTCCAGGAGATATTTTTTGAATTAAAGAGGCTAGATATAACGTTTTCTTACGCAGAGCAAAATCGTCTGGAGGTAGCAGGAACAAAAAAGAAAAAAAAACTCCGTCCTCCGGTTGAAAGGTAATGATCATAGGAGAGGGGGGCCACGCGGCAATGGGGATACGGGGAGGGAGGTAAGGCTACGGTAAGGTCATGGCCATGGTCACGGGCAGTTCTTGGCAGGTCCAGTGTAGGGTCCAACTAAAAGCTTACCTCGCAAGTTTCTAAGGAGGTTTAAGCGAGTCCTGATATTTGCTCTTAATATAATTTCTGCTACCTTACAGTCGACTGCATGCGGCTTATGGGAGATCTCACGTAAAGGGGTTGAAAACATCCTCTATTAACTTTTCCGTTACGTTATAGTTTTAAAGCTTAATTCTGCCAGCTTCAGGCTACTGTACTTAAAAATGAGGAAATCTCTCGTATGAAAGTATTTAGGCGACACGTAATATAACTGTACTAGCTTCAGCAGGTAATGTTAACAGTGGGGACGCTTTAGTGGGCAATGCTATCGGTGGAGGCGCTTCAGCAGGTAATATTACCGAGGGAGCGCTTCAGCAGACAGTGTTACCGGTGGGAGAGCTTCAGCAGGCAATATTACTGGTGGGGACGCTACAGCAGGCAAGGTTACCTGTGGGAGTGCTTCAGCAGGCAATATTAATGGTGAGAGCGTTTCAGCAGGCAATAGTATCGGTAGGGACGCTACATAAGGCAATCCTACCGGTGGGAATGCATCAGCAGGCAATGTTAACGGTGGGGACGGTACGGAAGGCAATATTACCATTGGGAACGCATCAACAGGCAATATTAAGGGGGAAATACTTCAGGAAGCAGCTTTAGGCAAGAGCTGCTAAGAGTGCTTCAATACTCCGCCAAAGACTCACCCCCGTATCCCATGACGATTTATCATCTACAGTACTTAGGTGCCTACAGTGAAGATGAGACATTAAAACGGTAGCTGGGTGGTATGGAACACCCTACTTATTTATTTTCTTAAGCTGTTACGGTCACCTGGGGTCTACAAACTGGTGAAGAAGAAAAGGACGCATAAGTGAAACTACAAACAACTTAGTAAACCTGAAAGAAACGATGACTCGAGAAAAGGACGAGCAGAAATGGAAGGAAGAATGATATACAGGGGAGGAGATGGGAAGAAAAGAAAGAAAAGCGAACAAAAACCATTGAGACGGAAAGAAACGGTGCATGATACCAGGAGGTAACACCTGATGAAACGAAAAAGAAAAAAATGGGAAAAAGAAAACGGACTCTGAAGCCAACCGCCCACTTGTGGTACATTTCTTTTCACCCCAGTGATCCGGGCCTTTGACTCTTGACCTTCATATTGGGATTTGTCCAAGAATATGGTCAGCAGCTACCAAACTAAAAAAAAAAAAAAAAAAGAGTCAAAGCTTTCAAAATTTAATCCTAACAGACTAAAACACACACACAAAGACAAACGAAATCGAAAATATTACCCACCGGCAAGACGAGGAGTTAAAAAGAAAAGACTGTATGCTGCGAATGAGAGGTGTGCTACATCAAGGACTGCGTTCGAGAGGTTAGTTTTCAAAGTGGACAGAACAGAAGTTAGGCTATAGATTGGATAGGCTATACTAGGCAGGACTGATGATAGGTTACTGAGAGAGAGAGAGAGAGAGAGAGAGAGAGAGAGAGAGAGACGTGGTACGAGTGTGAGCAAGGAGCAGAACTGGCGTATGTACTGGTCCCGTCACGCCTGGTATGCTGACTGGAAGCACGTCCTGGGGTACGATGGGTGACGCTGGGTACGGAGGTGACGGTGGTGGTGGGTGATAATGAAAGTAGGTGGTGGTAGCAGAAATGATGATGATGATGATGATGACGATGAACAGCGGTGGTGATGTTGTGCTGGAGTACGTGGAGGGTCTGACTGATGGGGAAAAAAAAAAGAGGAGAAAAAAAAGAATAAGACGATGAAGGTGAAAAAAGCGAGATAATGAGGATGGTGAGGAAAAAAAGCAACGAGCAAAAATGGCTGAAGTAGTCATTGCAGCGTAACAAAGAAGAGTGATAAGAAAAAGGTCAAAGCGAGAACAGATGATGAAGATGAATAGGAATGAGGAGGAATAAGAAAACGAGTAGAAGGAAGAGGATTATGATAATGCCGACCGAATAAGAGTAAGAAGAAGAGGATGAGGATGAGGACAAGAAAAACAAAAAGAAAACGGATACCAAAGCACCACTAAAGAAGAAGAAGACGCAGAAGAAGAAGAAGAAGAAGAAGAAGAAGAAGAAGAAGACGAAGGAGCCGACAAAAACGACGATGACGACGACGACAAAGAAGAAGAAGAAGGAGGAGGAGGAGGAGCAGAAGGATAAAGAGGAAGCCGAGCGAAGAAAACACGAAAAAGGAAAATAAGGACAAGGAAGAAAAGGGTAAAAAAGGATAGCGGACAGGCCAACCAAAAAAGCGGCAAGAGCAAGAAGGATAAAGGTCAAGGCAAGTGAAGAAGAGCGAGACGATGAGCAGAAGAGCAAGAAAAGGAGAAGAGAATGAGAAAAAAGAGGAACTGAGTGAAGGAGAGCACGAAAAAGAGGAAGGGAATAAGAATAAGAGCAAGAGAAAGAAGAAGAGAATAAGAATATGAGCAAGAGAATGAGGAAGAAAGTAAGAAGAGCAAGAGAATGAGGAAGAGAATAACAAGGAGAGCATGAGAAGGAGGAAGAGAAGAAGGAGGAGAGGAAAAGGAAGAGAATAAGGAGATAAAGAGAAAGAGGAAGAGAATACGAAAATAATAAAGAGAAAAAAGGAACAGATGTGAACACAAGCAAGCTAGAGAAGATGAGGATGAGATGAAGGGCAAGGAAAAGTGGAAGTGGATGAGAAGAAGAGCAAAAGGAAGAGGTGGATTAGAAGGACAGGATAAAACTAAGAGGAAGTGGATAAGATGAAGGGCAAGGAAACGAGGAGGAGGAGAAGAGCAGTTAGGAAAAGAGGAAGAGGATAGGAGGAAGAGGAAGAAAAAAAAGGATGTGGATAAGAAGATGGACAAGGAAACGAGGATGAAGATAAGAATAGTCAGGAAAAGTGGAAGAGGATAAGAAGAGTAAAATGAAAAGTGGAAAAAAAAAAAATGAGGATGAAAAAGAGAAGATCAAGAAAAAGAGGAAGAGGACGAGAAGAGGAAGAAAAAATGGAACAGAATGAGGACAGGAAAATGAGGACGAGGATGAGAGGGGGAGAGAGAAAAAAAGAGGATGAGAATGAAAAGAACAAGAAAAAGAGGGAGAGGATGAGAAGGGGAGTGAGAAAGAATTGAAGAGAATAAAGTGAGGAAAAGAGAGGAAGTGGGTGAGATTAGGGAAAAAAAAGAGAATGAGGAGAGGAAAAAGAGGAAGACGATGAGACGAGGAGGAAGAAAAAGATGAAGAGGATGAGACGAGGAGGAAAAAAAGGAAGAGAATGATGACAGGCATAAGAGGAGGAGGAGGAGAAGAGAAGGAAGAAACAGAGGAAGAGAATGAGAAAAGGAAAAAG
The DNA here is from genome assembly GCA_018397915.1 of Birgus latro. NCBI lineage: Eukaryota > Metazoa > Arthropoda > Malacostraca > Decapoda > Coenobitidae > Birgus > Birgus latro. The sequence goes on from JAGKTI010031577.1 coordinate 11,114, forward strand.
AGAGGAAGATGATGAGGTAGTGGACGATACAGAGGACGAAGCGTATCAGGGAATGTAGGGGCCCATGTTCCTCCAGGCAAGCAGGGTGAGCGGAAGTGGAAGGCATTAAAAGTCCCCCCTAGTTACTGCACCCGACACCTCCACACACACACACACACACACACACACACACTTAAAATACATACACACAAGCGCAAATACACACTAACTTACAAACTCAAATACACCCTAATGTATACCGTACACACATAATCACATACAAGCTCTCTATCTCTCTCTCCTTAGCAAAAATGTCCTCAGATTTCGCCAACAATTCTCCTTTCCTTCTCTATTCTCCTTGTCACTCCCGCCGACACCTTCCCACACCCACACTGTCTTCGCAACACTTTCCATTCCCTCACCATTCGCCTTTTCTTATTCCTCTTAGCCAGAATCTACTCCAATTCCCAAAATACTTTCTTTACGTTACTGTCCTTATCCTTTTTAATACAATGACGTAATTTTAACTGTATTCTTGCTGTCGGGCGATTTTCTTCAACTTTCGGGATACATTTTTAAGAACAGGAGGGTAATGGAGGCTGAATCTAACTCTGAAAGCTGGAAAAATGTTCTTAGCTGAATAAAAGCCTCTGAAAGCAGCAAGCATATAAGAATGAGAGTCATCCGATTTTCCCAGTAGTTATCATCATTCATTGCGTTGGTCCCTCACAATCGCTTCCATGGTATTTCCTGCACAGTACTTTATTTTCTTATTTTTCCTCATTAAGAACGTCATTGTTTTTATTTTTTCACATAGTTCTTACCCTCCTCAAAACAGTCTGCCATATTTCAAAAGCACTCCCTTCCTTATTCTGTTAAACTAAACGAGCAAAATATCTGCTGTGCTCCATTTCTTACTCTCCTTACAATGACTAAGGCCAACAGTATAAAGGTACGCATAATCACTGTCAAGGTGTGTGTGTGTGTGTGTGTGTGTGTGTGTGTGTGTGT
>JAGKTI010031580.1:0-12102 GCA_018397915.1 Birgus latro
GTCTGCAATCCTCACACGGCACGAATTTCGGAAGCATGCTAAGGGAAGTCAAGACCACTGAGCTCTATAATATGGAATGGCTATCTCCGCAGCGAGCGTGAAGCCTTGTCCGCCATATTGAAATCCCTCCACTTATCGCCTCCACAATGGTAATGCAATTGGATCCACTGTTCTTAGCTTGCTGTTTCCGTTTCACTGTTGCTTACATAAGCTAAGCAGTGGGCCATGGCATTATATTTTCCGAATTCACCGGCTGATTTCAAAAGACGTGGGCGTCGGTGTAGATAAAAAATAAAAAAAACATCAGCGCCGCCCTGGGCCCCTGGCGGCGGTTACATAAACTACGCGGTGCTACCCATGAGAAAGCCACTCCATACTATAGAGCTCAGTGGCCAAGACCGAGAAGCAAACGAAAAAACTTATCTAGGGGAAACCGATGAAAAGTGACAATTTCCCGTAATTGCCTACATCATGTCACGTCCGAAGACATGTCCTCTTCTCCCAAACCCCCACCTTTTTCTTAACTACCCACTCTCCACCGGTTCCATATGATCATTTTAAAGCTTGATAAGTGCCTAATGAGCTCAATGTTTAACTGTATTCTAAAAATCTGCTGTGCTTCTCCTAGTGTTAAAGGAAGTGTGAAACGCTATCACACTTTATGCATGGGAAGCCGCAATAAATTTATCTCAGTAGTAAATTCTCGTCATATTTCATTTCCGCACTATCATATCCTCCTGTGCATTCCATGACTTTTATTAGCTTATGGGAAGCGATGTATCCGTGTTTCATGCTAAAATAAATACAGCAGAAAACCCATCTACTCCACCTTGCAAGATAATTCCTAGCTACGTCGTCTCTTCAGTGCTTCTTTATACACAAACCTACAGTGACACTATATGAAAGTAAAATAACAATTAAAATGTACATATCAATCAAAACCAATAATATAAAAATGTAATGTAAACTAAAATGAAAATACAAGACTCACCTAGGCAATGATGAGGTGAATGGCGTCACAGCTGATTCGTAGAGGGTAGGGATAGTGTTCGGGCTTTCGTAATTCTAACACGTTTAAGGCGACGGACTGCTGATGAGGGTTTTAGGTGAAGAGTGACACGGGAGACTATCACTAGGTACCTGCGGGGTGAGTCAAAGTGGATGTATTTGTCGGTAGATGGTGATATTCAAAAAATGTTGAGCACTGGGCGAGTTGTTTGGGTTTTGTACCTTTAACTCGTGCCACTTAATGTACATTCATTAATGATCTGTCTATTGCATTCAAAGTCAACTTGACCTACAGATAAAGCATTAATGATGTGCAATACTTTCTAGGTTAAGCTTACCGGTTTTTCTCGTGTAATTCACTTCCTGACGGGATTAATTTCCAGCACATCACCATTTCTCCACACGCGCGATCGACTGAGAAGCGGAGGCGTGGGTAATGCATCGAATTAATTTTATGCCATTGGTTAATTAGGAAAATTTTTGTAAAACAGTATCGAAAATTTACTTAATATCTTTTTACAGAGTCTGTCTTATATTATTTGTTTTATATAGTCGGTGTAATACTTGATAAAATTAAACTTATCTTTTCATTAATGTCATACCGAGGGAAGTCTGGATTGCTGCCGGTTGCCAAATATTTTCAAAAAGATTACCTGTTAATAGTACATCTACCACTGCAAGCTTTACTTGAACAATTCTTCCATAATTTCAGATATGTTTTACTAATGTAATGTGTTTCAGTCACCGATATTGATCTGCCTTTGGTGATTGAATGTAAATGGTGATAATTGTACTGTGTCAACTCACGCGGCAACAGGGTGCTGAGACACGCTTCCTAGAGGTCGTGGATGACTATGGGCGTTAATATTCTCTTCTTACGGTGATATTATGTGCATGTATGGCTGTTTCAAGCATTCAGTGAAGCCCATGAATTTCTGTGACAGGCCTGAGGTAAGTAATAATAGGTGTACTTATCAGATATAGTAATAACATTTGTTTATTTCAGAGTGGGTGGTTGTCTTTAAATTTGGCATTTAAACCTAGGAAAACAACAACAGTTCTCTGGGTGACATACCTTATAACTTCATTCATAAGTGTTAATTCCATTTACCCTATAGTACATTTAGGATTGTTTTGATACCATATTTTTAGACATTTTTTTTCAGACATGCTTTGTGACATGAGATTTTCATGTGTAAGTTTCCAGTGAAAGGAGATTTTTAATTCATTTTATTTCTTGATTATGTTGTTAGATTGAGTTGGGTGTGGTAGATTGGGCTTTTGCATGACAAATCTTATTTGCAGTAACACTTAAACCAATTAGTGCATAGAAAAGATTGGAAATTGTTATTATTTTTAGTGATGCCCTTAAACTATTGAACTTACCAATACTTTTCAAGTTAAAGCACAACTGGAATATAATGTAAGACTACTAACTCAACCTTCTGATATATACATGGTAATTTAGATCCAGACTGAAATTTCACAGCCTAGTGTAAAAGATTTTTTTTTCTAATAAGCGGAAACTCTGCGATAACCAAAACAGAAAGTCAGGGTGGTGCTCAAGGACAGTACAGGTCTGCTATTTATGGAGAGAACCTAGCAGTAGAAAAGACAGGAAACTCAGTATGCCACATCTATTCGTAAGTAAAAAATTCCCGAGATCTAGGCACTGCCATGGTGCAGTGGGTTAGCACCACACTTCGGAAAAGCGGAAGTACTGCATGGGTTAGAGTCTGTCGATAATTGCCTCGGATTTGCTGCCATTGTTACTTACAGGATTTTTTTTTTTCTGTTGCCACATTTTGCTGTAATTATTCATCAGAATTGCCAGTGTTGTTGCATTTTTTCTTTTTTCTTTTTTTTTTTTGCCCTACATATAAGGCAGAAGAGCAGGTATCTGTATGTATGTTAAATTCTAGTCCAGCATATAGAAAAAGGTTTTCCACTAGAGACCTTCATACTTAAATAGGTTCCATCCATATGGAAATGTAGACCAACCCAAAGAGAAAGTCTAGCAGTCAAAACCATTTTTGGACAGGTTAGATTGTATGTAGAAATTTAGGGTCAAGTGTACAAAAGTCCAACACTTAGGACCTCCATTGTCAGATAGATTAGTTTCCATTAGGTTTGATATGTGTTAATCCTAGTAATACCCCTTACGTGATGCCATGGTTAGTACTGAAAGATGACAAAGTTAGTGTCCAAGAAAGTCAGGGTTCAGACCAAATAGTGCCCAATAAGAGTAATTCCACTCACATAAGAAAATAAAGTTTCCAACAAAAACAAGGAATCCAAATGATTTACTAGAGGAAGAGAAAATATCCAGTAAAAGGAATGAAAACAATGGCTGACAGACTTTTTGCATATTTACCAAAATTTATTTTAAGTAGCCTTCAGTGAATGTTGTAAAGCTGTTGTATTATATTTTGGTTGTGTAGGTCATAAATGTGTGTCAGCCACTGATAAAAAGGAGGTTTTGTAGTTTTTCCAGCAGAGGCCTTGTTTCAAGTTTAATATGCCCAGTAGCTAAGACATGTCAAACTTGCAGCATCAGATGTTATAAGTAATAGAGATTTAACTCTTGTCCTAAATGCTGAGTTAGATTTTAACTTTTTTTTTTCTTTTTTCTTTGGTTAATTTTTCTGGGCCTAATAAAATCAGGCCTTTGTAGATTTGGTAACATTCAAAGGTCAGCTACTTTTAACTTTTTGTCAAGTTCAGTTTCTCTAAACTTAATAAAATCAGGTCCATTATGTCATTAGCAGAAATAAGAGGTCAGTTATTGTGGTAAAAGAGTTAGAGAATGCACCAGAAGAAAACTATGTGCTTCTGCCTTGTCATGATGTGTTTTACTGTCTGATTCTGACTGCAGTACATCAACAAAGTGTACTGTTTGAAGTAGCTACAGTATTAGTAAGTGCCATCACGATATTTCACGAATACTAAAAACAAAAAATACAGATTTTTCTAATTAGCTCTTACTATTGCTGTGGACCATGCAGGGAGATCTCTGTCTCTGAGGATACAAATCAAATTCATTGATATCTTAGACAAATAACCATATCTACTTTACTTACAAGAACATAACACAGCACATTACAGAATTGGGTTCTTTTATATATTAAACAGATGCACAGTGGGACACTCGTAACCTAATTAGAATCACATATTAAAACAAGATCAGTCAGACATTTCTTGTAACAGAGTACAAACAAAGTGGGAGCAGTTATGTAGGCTGCTAGGTACAAGTTAAATAAACACAAATTTTTAAACTTATAAGATATACGACATCTTGGAGTACTTCTTACACTGTGTCACTAGATAAAGTAAAAAGAGTGACATGGAAGAAGCTGGACATGACAGAGTCAGTGTGCTCTTCCACCTATAATTACTGGTACTTTTGATACACCCCAGTAGCCATTCCTCTTCTCCACTAACCTGTCTGACAACAGGACTATATCTCTTTCCAATAAACTCCTACAGGGGGGTGATCATGACAGGTCATTCTGCAGTGGTTGGCTACCACAGTTTTTTGGGGATGGTCCTCATCATATGGGTTTGACTTCACCTTCTTTCCCTTATTGTAATTCAAACCAGGTTGACCCTTATCATCTTTGACAGAACATCATCCAGACTGGGTCATAGTTGAGTAAACATCGTGATGCATGAACTTGAGCCGGAGGTCAGCCAAGATATGCTGCAGCTATGTTAAACATCACACGGTTGACATCAGACTGCCGACATCTCATGGTAGGTGCAGAATAGTGACATCTCTCAGGTGGTGCACATTAGTAACCAATGATACCGGGTCGGTAACATCGTATAGCCTATACCAGATAAGGTATCACTTGGTAACCTAGAAGAGAGCCACCATATTTTATTATAATAGATGACAGGTGTGTATGTGCGTGTGTTTTAAGACTAGTTTCATTCTACTTGGACATGAGTTTTAGGTCAGTTTTTGCTAAACTGGGGAAAATATTCATTTCTTGGATGCTTAGAAAGCATAGATCTGTAGAATTTAGTATGGAATATATGAGATGGCATACAGTTTTCATAGAGCTGGGAATTAATATCACAGTCAGATGAAAATCATGTAGAAGTTGAAATAGCATAAATGTGTGTTTTGTGTTAATGTCGTAATGTTTTGATTTACCTTGGATTAATCATGAAGTTTCAGCGAGAATGGAAATTCAAGTCAAGGCCAAATGTATCTTAAATTCTGCATATCTTGAATTTAATTAACATAGATATTAATTCTCAGTTTGTAAACTATCCAAGATGTCTCATCTGTTTGTCTTATACAGTCAGGTCACCTAAGGCATGGCTAATTGGTTCTGAACTGCGCCCGTGCCTTAGAAAACCGTGTCATATAAATTACTAAACCTATGAGAAAAATGGAATTTGGTTCTGGACATTCACCCAAAGTCCCCTTTTTCACCTCACCTTTCCCCTTTTTTCCCCACTTTACACACACACATGCATTTAAGCAATTGGTCAATGCATGTATTACACACGTTTCGTTTCGTTTCGTTTTTGAAGGCTGCAACATGCTTGCATGCGTCGGCCTTTTTGGATTGGAGCGTGTAGCATTTTATGACCGGATGCCCTTCCTGATGTCTACCAATGACCCTTGGGTGGATTCCCAAGGATTCACAAAAAACATTAAACAATAAATAATAAAGGGCTTTAAGGGCATAAAATACTGTACGTACCTGACACCGACGATGATAGTGCTTACGTGGAAGGGGTAGGGTTGGGGGTTCTGAGGCAAGAGGCAGGCTACTGCCTCGTTTTGGGGGGTCTGACACCTTGTCGTGCCTGTGCCATAGGTATAGTTTATGTGTGTGGTTCGTTTTTTTTGGTCTGGTACCTTGCCATGTCATTGAAAACTGTTCTAAGCACGCGCCATAGGCGACTTGACTGTACAGTATATAGTGTGTTTTGTTAGATTTCATTCAGTGGATGTGACTCACTCAAAGGCTGTGCACAGTGATTTCATAATTTTTGTGAGATCACTTTAGACTTGCACTGAAGTACAAGTTCAAAATGGGAGTCAGCCTTAGAATTTTTTGGAGGGGAGAATTATTCTTGACATTCAGTGGCTTATTCTAAGTTTCCAGGCTGACTTTTTTTTTTCTTCCCCAGAAAGTCAAAATCATGGTAAATCAAAATATGCACAGTCAGTCCTTGAATTACATGTGGTGGAGTAATGCATTTTTGTACTTACACGGTCAGCATAGTGCAGCAGCTTATAACCAACATGGGGAAAATCTCAAGCTCACATGGGAAGTGACAGCTGGCCTGGCGACACAATTTGAAAGTCGTGTGCGGTGACATCACCCACATGACTCACCATAATTGACCTTCTTACATCCGGGTGTCTGTCCTGGGCACATACCCTTATATTGTACTCAGTCCCTTCTTGCATCTCACTGAGTTATACCCATACTGTGCAGCAAGATTTTTTTGTGTTTAAGTGTTGAGTGAGGACATTGACCCTTAGTCATGCTGCATTATGAGCCCCAGCCACCCAGAAAGTGGTGCATCTTCACATGTGCCCAGAAGTAGTAAGGGAGTTAGAGTAGGGAAAAAGGCAGGTAGAAATGGCGAAAAAGCATGGCATGAATGAAAGCACCACGTGAGTAACTTTTCACTAGTAACAAAGTTATCCAGAACATTAATTTTCCCACCAGCACATGATTACTGTACTTAGAAAATTACTCAATATTCCACAGGAAAAATATCATTTTTTTTTCCTTTTGTTGTGGTTGGTATTAATTTTGTATTAATGTAAGTTCAGATAATCTCTTTAACAGATATTTGTATGTAAATATCAATGAAGCTATTCAGCAGTATGATAGTTGACACAAAATTACAATAAAGCAGACATTAGATAGCAAAAGACTGGGTCCTGCTGAGCCTGTACAAGAAGTCACATTTACTTTATTGATTCAGCCATTTGCTAAACTCCGATTACTTTTTCCAAAAATCCAGTAATTATTACCAGTAGCAGACAAATCCCCAGCTGCTTTCAGGCTCCACCACTTGGGCTCTGATACTCATCATTTCTATTATATCACATTCAGAACAGTAGTGGTGTTATTAATGGAGGTATTTTTATGATGTTTGTGTGTGGGGAATGAGAGTGATGTAAATAGGGTTAATGGAATTCAGATCGTCAGACTGTACCATGTAACAGCCTGGATTAAACCCACAATCCCACAGCTCCATTTGAATAACACCTCCACCAATATGCTGGTATTACATTTTAGTTATCAGGATATATCATATTTGAATAGCAACTGGGTATGAGTCTGTGTAGTTGACTGCAGGACAGTATTGTCACAATTCTATCAGTTATTAGAGTATTTCATACAAATAATAACTTGTTAGATGTTCTTATACATTCTAATCTTTAATTAGTACTGGCCATGTATTATGATTGATATTTTTTAAAACCTGAAAATACTGTACAGATTTTATGTACAGATAATAAATTTGGATTAAGTAGGAATTATAAACACTGGGAAATTCAGTACAGAACTGAAGTGGTATGTTGTGTAAGCTTATATATTTAAAATTTCAGTTGTTGACAGTGTTGAATTAATTAACTAGCACAGTAATTAAGTGATAGCATTTCATGAGCTAGATGACCAAGTTAGTGTAAATGCCCATTTGTTAATTAGCATACTGTACAGAACTTATAATGAAATCATTAACTGTTCATCAGCATAATACTCGTGTATTTCACAAGGATACTGTAAAAGTGCTACATTTTTTTCTCTATTGAAAAAAACTACTATTTTTTTTTTTCCACAAAAAGTAAATGAACAAATGGGCAGTTGCCATGGTAAATCAGTACACTTTTTCAGTCCTGCTCTAATGTTTCAGCCAGTTTATTTTGAGAAATATGTGATTAATAAGGAAATATTTTATTGATGTATGGGAATAAAAAATAATGAACATGAATAATGTCACATATTGGAAATTTTCTTTAAAATGCGAAGTGTGCATGGAGTATCGTGTTAATGATTGTATTCCTTTTTTAATTGGAGGAGTTAGATAAAGCCTTCATTAATATGTTCACTGGATTATGTCAGTCCTAACATTAGACTTAATAAAATCATCAGTTTATGGCGAGAGTAAATTGTACAATACATCATCAGATTGAAAGAGTTAAAACTTCTCAATAGCATAGTAAAGAGGCACAGTTCGATTAGGTCTGAGAGACCCGATACTAGTAAAAAACATGCTTGTATGATGTTACTGCCTTTGCATACTCATTTTTCCTCAGAAGGCTCATATATCACTCTCCACATCTAGCGCACTATAATCCTAGCCGTGTGTCTGTCTGTGTGTGTAGCGTGGCCGAAACTGGAAAGAGGATTGCGATAAAACTTGGCAGGATGGATGCAGTTGGGTCACACATGGGCTCATTTCAGTTCATGTCAATTGAATTTTCTAAAGGGGTAATTTGGTCCCTACTAACTCTCCCCAGTGGCTTTACATTATGCGGAGTGTGTTGAACAGGGCTTGTCCGAACCAGATATTTGTCAGTTTCGAGTAGTGGGAGATGTGGTTAAAAAGAAAGGCCCTCATTTGAAGTCAAATGCAATATTGCACAAAATCATGTTTTCCCCAATAGAATATATAACACTGACATTGATATACAGTTCTGTGTACAGTGGTGCAAAAACTGCTGCAAACAGATACTCAGAGTTTGATCCATTCATATATAATTGAAACAACTCCTGGCAGGTGGTGGAAAACATGAGTCGTTGAAAATTGGTCATCATCACACAATTACAACTCTCTGAAATTTAAATATAAGCATATAATTTGGCACCATTGGCATCGGTGCTGTGTAGCTTACCTGGCTGTGTCAACAGAGTTCCCTTACATTCAGCCATTGTGTTGCAATTGTGAGATGATTGAAATGAAGCCCTTGTAGTTGTAAATGACTGCGATTCGAGTGCAATGTCAGATAGCCCCTTGCAGGAGCCAGTGTGCAATGGCTCTTCTTACTATCCTTATTCTCTCAGTCCAGTCCTAACTTTGACAGTATGCCTAGTACGGGCCAACCTGCCATGTATTCTCATTTGGTATGATCTTATGCTTGTAGACACCTTAATGCATATGCAGTGAATAGCTCTGTGTTCATTAACCTGTTGAAGGAAGTAAGTACGCTCGTATTGTACCAGTTTCATGATCCAAGTCTCTTCTTTTGTATACATTACCATAGCAGGAAGTAGGTATGCATGTATTGTACCAGTTTCACAATCCAAGTCTCTTCTTTTGTATACATTACCATAGTTAGACTTTGTTGTCAACTTCGTATGCTAAGTCTTGGGGCCTTATTGTTGTAGGGTTAGAGGGCTCTTTGGCACCTTATATATACCAGTTTGATATGTATATGGCACATTAGCCTTTTAACAGTTTTACCCACCACCAAGTGGATTAATTATATACATTGTTAAGTCAAAGGGTTTTCGTCTCATTAATTCTCCTCCTCCTCTTACTGGCTTCCCTCAACCTCTGTCTCTTTGCCGCACTGTTGTATACAGGCTTCCCACAACCTCTGTCTCTTTGCCGCATTGTTGCATACAGGCTTCCCTCAACTTCTGTCTCTTTGCCACACTGTTGCATCTTTATCTCTTTTCTGTTGCAACTTCATTGGTCACTGCTCCTCTGTAATGTCTGCTTGAATCCTTCCACCACTGTGGCAGACACATAGCATCTGTCTAGCAACAAACTCTCATCCCTTTTCTGTCCAACTCTGTAATGCAAGAGTTAACTGCTTTTCCAGTCCTTCATGTATGCAGCAGGTAAACTCTGGAACTGTCTCCCTTTGTTTGTTTTTCCATCTGCCCACAATCTCCAGTCTTTCAAATGCAGTGTGTTCAGGCATCTCAAAATGAATGGAACTTGAATTTGTCTCTCTGTTATCTTGTTTTTGTTTTTTTCTTGGAGGGAGCAATTTTTAGGCCCCTGTCCTGTCGTCCCTTCTTCCTTGAATATATATATATATATATAAAAAAAATCATCATTTGTTTTTTTTTTTTTATCTATGTCCATATTATAAAGGTTAACTTAGAAATATGGAAGGTGTATTATACAAAATCAGCAACTAAGGAACAGGTGTCTGAGAGTCTCTCCAGCCAACAAGAGTACAACTCCTGGAATCCACTGTTCATACATTGGCCATCGACTCAAATAAATTACTGCTGTATACCTTTGTGTAAAATTGTTCACAACTGTGAGCACCTCAGTAATTTCTAATGTTTGTTCCCTCTTCAGTGAACTCTTCAAATTGTACATATTTTTTCTGTTGAAGGCAGGTTCTGGTATCTGATAGTGCTTTTAGTTATTGTTTGTTTCTTATTAATTCTGTAGGCATGCTGATGTTTTTACATATTTTTTTCTGTTGAAGGCAGGTTCTGGTATTTGATAGTACTTTTAGTTATTGTTTGTTTCTCATTAATTCTGTAGGCATGCTGATGTTGAACTTATTGGCATTCATTCTTTCTGTTTATTAATCATCCAGTCCTATAGTGCCCCATCAGAGGTATGGAAACCATGGGCTAGGCTGCTCAGTTCAGACATTTAAGGCAAGAGTAACATTGCTCGCCTCTGAGTGGCATTAAGTATGCAGTTAACTTGGTCATCACTCATATGCAAATCCATATGGGCCACAACCAGTTGGAATGCCTTAATCCACAGACCATCAGGCATCCACTTAATTGTATGGTTACTACTGATCGTATTAAGTGGATTCCTGAGTTGCCTGCTAATGAGTTCTTTAATTCTGCTTCATAAATCTGATTTCTCCTTCTCCTAATTAACAGCCTTGGAGTATAGTGATGAGTCAGCCAGATATACAGTATTCAGCATTCATGAGTATAGGCTATACGGATGGGAATGTTAGTCAAAACTAAGCATGCCTTCCCTGTATCTTAGACCTTACCAGTGCTTTGCAGCCCTAGCTTGCCGTTCAACTCTTGCTCAGATGAGAACCTCTTCTGGACTGCTCTTCACTTTGCTTATTACCAATTATTTATGTGTTGACAGAGGAGCAAGGAAATCTATGAAAAATCCCTGATGCATTCCATGTAATGTTAAATCAGTGAGAACAACAAGACAAAATACCCCTTTAGAAGATTTCAGTTGACATGATACCGGAATTGAAACATGTCCATCTGTGACCCAGTTGCAACCATGATGCCCTGTTTCATTGAAATTCTTTCTCCAAATTAGGCTGCAGTACACACACACACACACACACACATACACACACATATATCTATCTATCTATAGCCCGACGCCCTAATCCCGCAAAGGGTGGCCACAGACAAAACGCCTCTAAGTCGCTCTGTCACCCACCATTTGCCTACACTCCCCCCAGCTCACTGCCCCCTCCCTCATATACCTCTCAACTCCATCCCTCCACCTCATCCTCGGTCTTCCCCTCCCTCTCCCTCCCTCCACCCCACCTGCATACACCTTCTTAGGGAGTCTTTCATTCTCCATTCTCTCCACATGTCCAAACCACCTAAGTGTATTTCTCCTAATCTTCTCAACCACATCCACATCCACCCCACAACATTCCTTCACTTCATCATTCGTCAACATATATACAGTATTAATATTCCCTTTTGTTAACTTCCTTCATGAAGCTGTAAGTGACAAAATAATGTAACTTCAGATTCTTTAAGTTCTTACTGATTACTGAGTCAAATTTATGATGGGAAATGTAAGTCAAAGCCAAGATCAGCATTCAGCCAATTAAATATGTCAATCACTATCTGAAGAGAGGCAAAATACTTCTCACAGAGCTTGTGTAATCATTGGCCAAATTAAGCCAAAAGTCAAGATCATGAATGGGCATGAAATTTCCATGGCTTGGCAAAATGCAAATAATGGTAACTGGAAGCAGGAGGGAGAGCAGGAAAAAAAAATCCTGGCTCAAGTGTGTATATTTGCCTTCATTCCAAAAACAGACCAGCCTATTTGCAGTTTTTTAATCATTTTGTCTGGAGTCCCCGGGTATTTTGTTACCATTTTACTGTTATTTTTCATCATTGTTGTTTT
>JAGKTI010031581.1:0-12102 GCA_018397915.1 Birgus latro
TACCAGAACGCAAAACTCGTATAATTCTTGGCCAACGTTTGCAGTGGGATCACTCGAATTAGAAGAGTAAATTACTATAATCCGATAACTGTCGAATATCAACAATGACACGAGTATCGAGATACTAAGAACCATATTGGTAAGATGTAATATTATTTATTTATTTATTTATTTTTGTTTTTGGTCTTTACCAGTCTTCTTAGTTTTTGCTGTAGCTATAATGCAAAGAAGGATAAAAACTGGACCGGCTCATTAACTCGATATGATAATGGTTTAACTGCAGGAGAATTCTAGTCATGTTGATATGTCTCATTATAATGTTCTGAGCTTATCACACGTGCATCCTTCTTTTGTAATCCCTTCCTTTATTAGAAGAAAATCACCAGGATTCGCTGTTTTTCTTTGACATCTTCAAACACAGGAGTTTTTATTTTAATCACATGTAGATAATAGTTACCGAAAATCACCCACATCGGTGTTTTTTCTTGGACGATTTAGGCATGGAATTTTAATCTTAAACCATTTAACTACAGTGACCATGACTTTGCTTTATTCTTGCTTTCACTAGATGATTTTCTCCAGCTTAGGACAGACTTTTCTTGCTAGAGGGGTTAGATACAGCTTTTGTTAATCCTTTCACGACAAGAGGTCTTTCATGTAGTGAATAAAATCGTTCGGTTGAGACAAGAATAAAATTAACATGACGTAGTCATAGTGAAAAGGTTAATAGCATCTGATTTTTCCTTGGAAAGTTGAAAATTGGGATTATTGATATAATGTCTTTCATATTTCTCTGTCGAGACTTAAAATATAATACACTGACTTTTAAAATCTTTTGAGTAATGTTATCTGAAATCACCCATTTCAGCATTTTTTCCCTCACGAGACATGAAAGTGTGACTTCAGTTCCCTTAAATAATTATCGAAAATTATCCATATAGATAATTATATATTTTTAATGATAAATAATTAAGTTATAGAAGATTATCCATATCGCTAATTATTTTTATCATCAAGATAACCTCTGCAGTGAAGAACTTTAGTTTCGTGAATAATATAATTAATAATAGACACATACATTATTATATTATCGTGGTTGTATAATTTCATGAATAATAGCCATCATAATTTCCTGGTTGCATAAAATCGTGAATAATAGCCATCGTCTTCTGGTTGTACGAGTATTTGTGTGGCTTCCCATTCTCCGTCACTCCGCCCTTGTCCTGGTCGACGGCAAGTGTTCCGCGGCGTGGGTACGAGTTGTCTCCCAAGATTTTATACAGACTCGTATGATTTCGTATAGACTGTAAACTCGTAAAAATGGGGGAGTAGCCTATGTCCTAATATTTTGGGATGTTTTCAATCACTTGCACGGTAGGTGGGGAGGAGACCAGGCAACTTAGGAGAATCAGAGTTTTTTTTTTCACCTCTCATTTTCTCTCGTATTTTTTCTCATCTGTAATTATCTGCTTCTTATTACATGATTTTAGACTTACGCCTATCGTTTTTTTAATGGGCATTTATCAGAGTCCTTGAATATACCTGCTTGTTTTGGTAACTTTTTTTTTAATATTCGTAAATAATAATAAAACTTCCTTGGATTTTCATAGCAGGTTTATTTAGGCATAGATGTATTTTTTTCATGTTTGCCATTTTTTTTTTCGTTCGTAATCTTCACATTTAAAAGATAAAAATATGTACAGTAAAATTCAATACAAACACACACAAAAATAACGTTGTGAGTTAATACAGGCAAATTTATGTACCTGGCCAATAAAGAAACAGAAATCTAACTAGTGATATCTGAGGAAAACTTTGTGACGGTATAGTACTTCCATACTTTGAAAAATAGTGCTGGCGAAATTATGCACCAAGTGTATCTTCAGAAAACTGTTCGCTTTATTTTCCTGATATTTTGCCTTTTAAGAAATCTGTATTGCTTGAGCTGATAGGATAGGCACGTTGAAATTATGAGATATGAAAATCGTATCCTCCTATCATATATTATGACAGATAGTTAAGTAATTTGCGTTTCGTTTTTTTCGATCTATCTATATCTATCTATATCTATCTATCTGTCTGTCTGTCTGTTCGTATAATTGGTGTAGTGACGGTTATTTAGCGTTATTTATGGTTATTTTTTTAATCAAGGTCAAAATTTTCGTTCACATGAACGTACAGTACATTGTCTCAGTGTCTGTTGGATTTAATTTTCTTTTAAGCTATAATAATCAAGAAGCTTACTACTCATTAATGTTACAGTTTTTTTTTTTTTTTTTTATAAATGGAGGACACCTGTGATATGATGTATGGAATTATTTTGTACTTAATTCCTTCAATTTTTCTTCTGTTAAAAAAAAATGTGCTTATTATTACGATAACAACATTTTAATTATATTCATGCTTTCTCAAGATGTTATTCAGTTCTGGGGAGACGTTTCGCAGTGGAGATTTTGAGTTACAAAAGCCTAAATTAATCCCTTCACTGCTAGTAAAAAGGGGATCTCTTAATAGGAATATCGTAGTTTATTATTAGCCTGAACAAACGAAATAGACGGTCATAGGACTGAAGAGATGATGAATAATTTTGATTAGAATATTCCCAAAGCAGATGATAATTATTTTGTCTCTGCTAGGTGTTCGTCACATCAGGCATTTCACTAAGACTTTGATGAAGATGGTGTAATTGCCCGTAAAATTTTGCTAAATGTCACTAAATAAATATCGCTAAATATTTATTGCTAAATGAATATGTAGATAAGTATCACTAAATAAATATAAATAAATGAGATCACAAAAAAATCACAATAAATATCATCAAATA
The DNA here is from genome assembly GCA_018397915.1 of Birgus latro. Classification (NCBI taxonomy): domain Eukaryota; kingdom Metazoa; phylum Arthropoda; class Malacostraca; order Decapoda; family Coenobitidae; genus Birgus; species Birgus latro. Next base: position 2,825 of record JAGKTI010031581.1, read on the forward strand.
AGTATCACTAAATAAAGATCAATAAATAATTATCACTTAATAAATATCAATAATGAATATCACTAAATGAATATAGGTAAATAAATATCACTAAATATCAGTAAATAAATATCACCCAATGTTTTTGCCCCTAAAATATCCCTTAATGTCCCCCTGTTTGAGAGCGTGACTGACATGCGTGGATGCAAGAAACTTATCACATCATTATCATTATCACTGTCATTATGAATCAGGGAATTATAGCAGCCAGATTATACATGGCTTAAGCGGCCATCCGTGTAGCCGTCATCACCACCACTATTACCATCATCGTTCTTATCATCATGATCATGATCATCATCATCATCATCATCGTACACTGTTGCCACCATCATTATCACCACTTGAACCACCACCAACATCACCGTCGTCATTACCACCATCACTTCCGCTGTTATCATCACCACTATCGGTACTCCACAGGAATAACAGAGAAGCTGAAGATTATAAAATTACTGATAATGTAGCACTGCTTCCCTAGATCAGTGAAAGTATTTTTTTTTTTTTTTTTTGACAAGTAATGGTCACGGAAAAAAATCGATAATACTCGTTTCCGTCCATTCCTAAAATCATAGCAGGGAGAAAAATATATATATAGTACGGTAATTTTAGTTTTTCAGTTCTACCACATTCAGCTTTTGAAAATAATTAACAGTTGGTGAGCTGATAAAAGTAAACGTGAATTTGAGGTGAGCCGTCTCTGCATTTTTGAGAGAGAGAGAGAGAGAGAGAGAGAGAGAGAGAGAGAGAGAGAGAGAAATATGGACCATTTATTTTTCCTCTTGTCCACTTGATAAGAATTAATGAATCGTTCGTTTTTCCCCTTGTCCACTTAGATAAGAATTATTTTACACATGGTTTGATATACAGTGATTTGACTCATAGGTAAATATATGTAGATTATTGACAGGGGGACATTGAAACGATCACAGTTATATCCAATGTCCTTCAGGAAAATATTGGGCAGCCATATTTCGTCTATCCTTACTGAGATGAATTTGACCGCGTGGATAGTAATGGTTAAGAGCTGCCCATTATATTTAAGTAATTCTTGGGTGGCTGCAGTGTGACCGATGGAAGAATAGATTGGCCATTTTATCATATGTTGGGAGATAAAATGTATGAATTATGTGTAGACTATATTCGTCGTATTTTATATTTTAGTGCATCGCCCCCTCCTCCTTTTTTTTTTTTTTTTCCATGCACGATGTAAAAGAAAATATTTCCTTCTTTCATGCTTATTGTTTAAGATTAGTCTTAAAATTATCGTCTGGTATTTATATTAATTAGCGGAATTATATTATACTTTTTATAGCTAACCTGGTCGTATTCCAGAACATTATTGATTTATTTTCTTAACCATGCACACTGTGATAGGTACTTAGATTTCTGATATTTTTCCTTCTTTGCTGCCTGTTATATAACATTTACCTAAAAATTTTCCTATGTTATTAATGTTAGTCAGCGTAATTATACCTCACATATTTTCCTCCTGTTACGTGTACACATTAGAAAGTGTTATTAAAGGTTGTAATATTTCATGCTTGGCTGTTCAGTGCTTCAACCGTTCTACGTTTGGCGTTTCTTTGTAAGTACTGAATTATTTTTTAGTGCTTTTATATTTATTTATTGTTTGTACAATAATGATTATTATTTTTTTATTTTTTTGGTAATAGATAAGTAAGATTTTTGAAACATTATTTTCTTTGTAATATATATAATGGAGAACTGTGTAATTTTTCTTAATAAGAAGAAAGCAAGAAGTTGGCGACATTTATTAAATATTAAAACAAAGGAAGAAATTTGTAGGTTTCTTTGTCATTTGAAATTACAGAAAGAAGTTCATTGTAATATTAAGCTAAATCGTAAATTATGCGCAATAGTTAAATAAATCAAGAAGCATGCTATATTTCTTTCTGCACATTAATAGCCAAAATGTAATATTTGTTAGATATTTTTTTTGTCATCCTGGCTGTGTGTAGCAGTGAGTTATATTTCCTGTGTCTCCTCAGCTGTGTGTAGCATTGTTGAGGCGCAGCACAGTAAACAGTAATACCCCCAGTGTCTGTTTGTCCGTAGAGAAAATACGGTCGCCTTCCTTGAGAGTCCGGCCATCAGAGCAATCAGAGGGAGCGCAGGTGGGTCTGAGTGGCAGCACGGAGTAACGGAGTGAAAAATTAGACGAGGGAACTGGAAGGGAGAAGTGGAAAAGGAGGAAATGGAAAAGAAAATAGCGTTTGGATAGATGGCGGATTTTTTTTCCCCTCAGAGCGCCTTTATTTTTTTCCTGACCTTGGCTTGACGGGAATTTTTGTGGGGCTTTGGTGGTTTGTGGAAAAAAATGGAAAAATAATAACTGCTGAGAGGCCAAAGTGTTTGCTGAATTTTCCCCGTAATGGCGGTGTAAGCGGAATTGTGTACTTCTTCGATTTTCTCGCCAGAGGTCGCGGGGGAGGGGGAGGAGACATGGAGGAAAGTGTGTGGGGGGGAGGGGGGAGGGAGAGTAGTTGTCCAAAGCGCCAACAGAGGACACTGGTTGTCCTCTAGAGACCTTAGCCTGACTCTACCTCCCCCCCTCGCCCCCCTCCATCATCCCCCTTCCCCTATCCCCTATCCCTTCCCTGTCCTTCCATCACTCCCTCTCCCCTTCAAGCCATATCCCTCCATCACTCCCCCTCCCCCTCTTTCATCCCCATCCCCCCATCACTCCTTCCCCTTGTCTTCCCCCATCTTCCCCCCCCTCACCTCGATCTCTTCCTTCCCCCTCCCTTCCTCCATTTCCTCCATCACCCCCTCTTCCACCTCACCCACGCCCAACCCCGCCACCCCAGACCCCGGAGCGACGGAGCCAAATGATAAGTAAATGTTTTCTTATTTCTTATATATATTTCCTTTGCTTTAAAAAAAAATGCCTATTATGATAATGCTGGATTTTTAGTAACTATGATGGGATATGTGACAGAGATAAAAGTTTTGGCTAGGTAGTGAGATAAAGCGTAGTGTACGATAGGAGACAGAGAAATAGGGTAGAGGAGGAGAAAAGAGAAAACAAAATTAAGGATTTGGAAGGAAAAGGCGTGCAAGAGAAAGAAAGGAAGAGTGGAAAGGAAATTGCTGAAGTATCTGGAGCAGTGAGAGATGCTGCCCTAAATAGCATGAGAACTAAGACGTACACAGAAGTGAGACAACGTTCGCTTGAAACAAACGTAGCCAGAGGGATAGGGTACAGAGAGAAACAGGCCATATAATCGAGAATAGGAGAATATAACCGATTTGTGAGATTTGATGGATTATAAGAGTAGCATAAAGCGAGGTGTTTCGACTAGACTAAGATATATAGAGCGTTTTGAGGAGGAATGTTTCAACAGAACAGTGATGACGAAATGTGACGCAGTAAAACAGAAATTGGGTGAATATGCATAAAAAATGGATGATGGCGATTTAGATGAACGTATTAATAGATATCAAAATGGGCCTTTTTTCCATAGCATTGAACAAGTCATAATTCATTACGGTAACACATTCATGGTCGTAGACATATAGAAATGAATCAGACCTAAGAGACATATTTATTTATTTTACAAGACAGACACGCAGATATGTGAGACAGAGAGAGAATCTAAGAGGGGACAGGAAATAAAGTAAGTCATGCAGAGAGAGTTGAGATGGAGAGATATTTCCAGGCTATATATATAGAGAGACTGAGATGTAGACAGAGGAAGGGTGGGGAGAGAAACATAGGGAGGCAGAGGATAGGGCGGAGACAGACTTAGGGAGACAGGGTAAGACTGAGACAGACATGGGGCGACGTAGTAGGACAGAGGTGAGACATAGGGGAGGCAGAGGGCAGCTGGCGACACAGACACAGACATTCCAGAGAGAGAGAAAGAGAAGAACAGAATGGAAAGGAAAGAGGTGTTGGGTAGGAATGAGAAACAGAGGAAGATTGATAAGGAGGAGGAAAAAGAGAGATGAATAACCAGCAGAATGAAAGTAATGGAGGACAAATGAGAGAGAGAAATAAAGGTAGATAAAGAGAGACAGAGGGAGACATTCCTGGGCACCTCCCATGTTTACAATGGTTGTCACGTCCACCGGCTTCCAGGGACGCCCCGGCACTGTACCGCGGACTAGAAATGTATTTGAAGAGGAGGCCCATTCTTACACTGCCCACCTTCCTGTGGCTCTCTTCCTTTTAGTATTCTCCCTTTCTCTCTCTGCTTCTGGCTCCCTCACTCACTCTTTCTTCTTCACGCTTCTCTCCCTCACCGATATCCTTCTCTCTCCCCACACCCCCCTTCCTCTCTTTCTTTTATTATTTCTCCCATCCTTTTCATCCTTGTGTCTTCCTCACCTGTTTTTCCATCTTCACACTTTTCCCTCAACCACGAATATCCTCTTCCACCACTCTCTCCTCTTCCGCTCTTCCTTTTAGTATTTCGCTTCTTCTTTTCGTCCTCCTGTCTCCCTCACATATTCTTCCATCAGATTCTTCTTTCCCACACAAATGTATCCTTACGTACTTCCCCTTTCATTTCCTTAACATACTATTTTTTCCTTCCACTCCTCCAATCCTTCTCTCTGTCCCCCTCCTCACTATTTACTTTCTCTCCGTCCTTATTCTCCATTGCTTTTACTCCCTCGTCAGCTATAATCTCCCCATTTTCATCTGTTTTACCGATTTCTGCTTACCCCTTTCTCCTTTCCTCTTTCTCCTATCCGTTTTACATTGTTCTTTCCTTCTTTTTGTTCTTCTTCATTTCCACTCTCTCCTTCATTTCTCTCTCTCTCTCTCTCTCTCTCTCTCTCTCTCTCTCTCTCTCTCTNCCATTTTCATCTGTTTTACCGATTTCTGCTTACCCCTTTCTCCTTTCCTCTTTCTCCTATCCGTTTTACATTGTTCTTTCCTTCTTTTTGTTCTTCTTCATTTCCACTCTCTCCTCCATTTCTCTCTCTCTCTCTCTCTCTCTCTCTCTCTCTCTCCTTTTGTTATGTTTCTCCTTATTTACATTCGTTTTATCCCCTCCCGTTTGCCCCGTGTTTTTGTTCACTCCAGTTCTTCTCTCATTCTCCTTCTACCTTTCTCTATTCACTTCTACTCTGCTTTCCCCTCCTGCCCAGCTCTCTCCACTCTTCTACTCTTTTTCCTCTCTTTGCTCCTCCTTCTCCCTCCTTACTTTCCTTTCCAATATCTCCCGTACCTCTCTTCTCCTCATGTTTTTCTTTCAACTCACCTTTCTCGCCTCACTTTCCTTCCTGATTCTCAAGACACTGTCCTCCTGCAGCTCACCTCTCCCTCCTCACTCTTTTCTCCCAGCACTCCTCTCCTTCCTCTCTCTTATCCTATCTCTTCTCTTCCTTCTCACTTTCCTCCCCATCTCCCCTCCCTCGTCTTCTCCCCTCACTGTCCTCTCCTAGCTCTACTCTCCCTCTTGACTCTAAACTCCCAGCTGTTCTCTCCCTGTCATCACTTCCCTCTCTCTAGCTTCACTCTTCTATCCTATTTTCCACTTCACCCCCCTTGTCCCGAATCTTTTACATGCTCCTATCTTCTCATCTCTGTACTCTTCTTCCTCCTTTCCTTGCCTTGCCATTCTTATATTCTCGTCCTCTCTTGTCTTCTTCCTTCTCTCTGTTTACTATCATATCCAGATACCTTTCCATCTCGTCCTCCTCTCTTTCCACCCTTTCTCCCTTTTCTCCTTCTCTCTTCCCCACTCTTTTTCCCTTTTCTCCCCTCCTCCCACTCTTTCTCCCTTTTCTCCCCCTCTCTGCCCTCTCTTTCTCCCCTTTGTCCTTCTCTCCTCCCGCTCTTTCTCCCTTTTCTCCTCTCCTCCCACTCTTTCTCTCTTTTCTCCCTCTCTCTTCCCAATATTTCCCCATTTTCTCCTTTTCTCTCCCATACCACAACCCACAGCTCAAAAGAATCATAGAAGGAAGGTCCAAAAAACAAGGTAATAACTATTGAGATTTTTTTTTCTTTGCGAATTTGATCATGGCCACCCCGCCCTTTCCGTTTCTGTCCGTATTTTTTTGCGGTTGTACTTTTTATGGAGAGAGAGAGAGAGAGGTGGGGGGGCAAAGGAATAAAAGATGAGAGGAGAGAGAACACAGGTCTGGGAGAAGGGAAAGGAGAGGAGAAGACAGGAAGAAAACGTAAAAAAAAGAAAAAATAATAATAAGAAAGAGCAGAGTGATGTAGCATAGATCAAGGTATGAGAGAGGAAGGAGGGTGAAGGGAGAGGAGAGAGGAAGGAGGGAGAAGAGAGAAGAGAGAGAGGAAGGAGGGAGAAGGGAGAGGAGAGAGAGGAAGGAAGACGGAGGGAAAGGAGAGAGGATAGAAAAGAGGATAGGAGAAGGGAAGAAACGACGCCACAGCTGCTGTTGAAAGCCAAAGTCGGAGTGTACGAGTAAGGCGCGACAGGATGAAGGGTTGAGAGAGAGAGAGAGAGAGAGAGGGGGGGGGGGCAGACAGACAGACAGACAGACAGACAGACAGACCCGACCAACCACCAAAGTCGGAGAGGCAAAGACAAAAAACACAGGAGGAACAGAGACAAAAAAGGACAAACAAACCTTCGTCCAGCGCAGCCATCCCTAACCCTTATAAAAAAAAAAGCGAAAAAAAAGAAAACATCGAGACAGACAGTGGGGAAAAAAGAAGGGGGGGAGAAAGGGGGGGGGGGGGGGGGGGGGAGGGGAGACGAAGAGGAGGAGGAGAAGGAAGAAGAGGAGGAGGAGAAGGAAGAGCCGTGGCAACATGTCTTGAGGCCTCGACATGACTTCACTGTTGTCTTTCTTAACGCCAAAAATTCCAGTGCTGCTATACCGTAATCCTGACTTCTCACTCCTGTCTGGCCGTGACTTAGCTTATGACGTGTGGCGTTGTGGGTGTGGATGTTGTGTGGATGTGGATATGTGGGTGGGAGAGAGAATTTGTTGTAGTGTAATCCTACCTTCTCGCTCATATATAGGTGTGATTTAGCTTATGACGTGTGGCGCTGCGGGTGTGGATGTGGATGTGGATATGTGGGTGGAAGAGATAGTTGTTCTAATGTAATCCTGCTGTCTCACTCGTATCTGGGAGTGACTTAGCTTGACGTGTGGCGCTGCTGGTGTGGATGCGGTTGTTGTGTGGATGTGTGTATATATGGATATGTGGATAGAAAAAATAATTGTAGTATAGTTCTGCCTCCTCGCTCTTATCTGGATTCGATATAGCTTTTGATGTGTGGTGCTGTAGGTGTGAGTGTGGATGTTGTGTGGATGTGGATATGTGGGTGGAAAAGATAATTAATCTAGTGAAATCCTGTCTTCTAGCTTTTATCTGTGCATGGATTGCCTTTTGACATATGAATCTGTGAGTGTGGGTGTGGATATTTGTGGCTGTGGATATATGGGTGGGACAAAAGGGAGTTCTTTTTGTCGTGTTGGTGTGACTTTACATTTGACCCATGAAAATGTGGGTGAGAGTGTGAGTGTGGATGTGGATGTCTGTGATGTGTGTATGTGGGTGGGACAGGTGAGGGCTTCAATTTACTATTTGCTTCTTGATTTTCCTCTTGATGATCTTCGCTTCAGTCTTCTCGCATCTTCAGGTGATATATTGTAGTCTTTGACACGCGATGGTGGATGTGGATATATGGGTGGAACAGGTGGAAATCTCCTTTTCAATATTCCCATATAATTTTCTTCATAGTTGTTGTTTGTGACGTGTATGGGAGTGGGTGTAGGGTTGTGGGTGATGGGTGTGGGTGTAGGGGTGTGAGTGATGGGTGTGGGTGTATGGGAGTGGGTGTATGGGAGTGGGTGTAGGAGTGTGGGTGATGGGTGTGGGTGTATGTGTGTGGGTGATGGGTGTGGGTGTATGGATATGGATAAGTATGTTGGGATGGGGTGGCTGGAGGGTGGATTGACTCACTCTTGTTGACTCTTACTTTACTTTTCTTACCGATCCTTTTATCTTCTTTCCTCTTTGTCTGTGTACTTTCCTCATGTTCATACTATAGGTTTGTGTGTTGTTTTCTGTAATAGACCTGTTTCTGCTTCAGGCACCAGTATTTTTTTTTCTTTTTCTTTTTTTCAGCAACAAATGCATCCTTATCTTTTTTATTATATATTCTTACTGATAGTACTTTTTTTTCACAGTCGCTTCTTGCTTCTCTTCACAGGTTTTATGTTCTCTCCTTTCATATAGTTTTGCTTTTAAACCCTAATAGTGTCTGTTTTCTCATATTCAGGTTTTCACTGTCGACTCTTGGTTTGAGGTAATATACAGTATATGTTTTTAGCTTTCATTTAATCTTCAGCAAGACCTATTATTTTTCTTATTTAGAGCCTGGTCATAGTACAGTGTAATTTACTTCTATTACTTGTCCCTATAATTCTGAAACATCTTTACCCCTTTAGGTTTTTTGTGATATTTTTTGTTTCAGCACCTCACTTTGAGATCATGCATCATAGTTTATACACTTTTTTAATTTGCTTTATTTATAGGAATTTGATATTTTGTTAATTTTTCCTGTACGAATAACGCCGGATTTATTTTGCCTTTTCTCGGTATTTGCCAAGCTTTTCTTTCTTTTTCACATTTTTCTTTCACACCACAGCGCCCACAACCCCAATGTTTGTGTGTGTGTGTGTGTGTGTGTGTGTGTGTGTGTGTGATTCCCATGCAAGGAGGAATTTCTATTTATTTCATTCCCTCTTCGCCCACATATTTCTTCATTCTCCACTACCACCGTCACTTTCTCTGGTATCTTTCCTCATCTCTTATGGTTTCATCTTTTTTCCCTCTTCTTAACTCCTTCATTGTTGTCTATCAACTGCTATATATTTTCCCATTTTATTCATTCTCATCTAGTCCTTCCCTCAGAGTTTCTAATTATTCTCAATTATTTCTCCCCCTCCTCTTTATTTCTAAGTCTCTGCAGTTTTCCTCGGTATCACTTAAAACCTAGACAGTTCTGAGTTTATATTTTTTCTGTATTCTTTTCATGTACGTCGTATCCCCCTCCCTTTGTATTTTTCCCTTTCCCTTGTATTTCTTTGAACTCACCACCTTTATTTATTTATTTGCCTGTCTGCCTATCAATATGTCTCTCTACTTATCTACCTGTCAGTCGTTTATCTGTTTATTTATTTTTGCTACTTTTGTCTCACCGTCTTCTACTTCAGGTCTCATAATCGTTTACTTTCTTTTTATTGTCTGTTCTTCCCGCACATTTTCAGACCCCAAA
>JAGKTI010031583.1:0-12101 GCA_018397915.1 Birgus latro
GTAGGTGAGTTCCCTTAAACACGGTATCATCTTCGTTGCCATCCGTTGGACCCTTTCTAGTTTATCAATATGCTTCTTCAAATGAGGTGACCATACCACCGCCGCATACTCTAGTCTTGGTCTTATCATGGTCACTATCAACTCCCTCAACATTTCCTCATCCATATAATTAAAGGCCACTCTCATGTTAGTCAGTAATCCATAAGTTCCCCCAATAATTTTGTTTATATGCTTTTCTGGTGACAAGTCATCCCGAATAATCACTCCCAAATCTTTCTCATCCTTTCTTTTACTAATCATCTCATTGCCCATTTTATATGTCCAGTGTGGTCTTCTTTCACTTATACCCATTTCTAATACATGACACTTCTTGGCATTAAAGTCCATTTTCCAAGTCTGGCTCCAGCTGTGTATTTTGTCCAAGTCCTCTTGCAGTTCTTTACAACTATCAATACATTTAATATGTTTCATAATTTTAGCATCATCTGCAAACATACTCATGTAACTATTCAAACCCTCTGGCAAATCATTTACATATATCAGAAACATTACTGGGGCCAAGACAGAGCTCTGGGGTACTCCACTAGTCACATCTCTCCATTGTGATACCTTGTCTCTTATTACTGTTCTCATCTGCCTTCCTATCAAATAATCTCCCATCCACTTTAATAGTTTCCCATGCACCCCTCCAAATGTCCTCAACTTCCACAATAGTCTCTTATAGGGTACCCTGTCAAATGCTTTCTTAAGATCCAGATAGACAGTCTGCCCATCCCTCTCTCTCCTGTACGACATCTGTTACCCTACTGTAGAAACTTAGTAGGTTAGTAATACATGATCTTCCTTCCCTAAAACCAAACTGTCTTGGTGTTATCACTTCATTTTCTTCTAAATACTTTATCCATCTTTTTCTAATAACTTTCTCACAGATTTTACAAACAATACTAGTAAGTGACACAGGTCTATAATTAAGTGGATCCTCCCTATCTCCTCCCTTAAAGATTGGCACAATACTTGCTCTTTTCCAATCTTTAGGTAACTGTCCATTTTCAAGCGAGGTTTTGATAATGACATAAACTGGCCACACTAACTGGTCAGCACATTCCTTCAGGATCCATCCAGCCACACCATCTGGTCCCATTGCTTTTCTCACATCCAAATCCTTCATCAGCTGTAGCACCTCATCCATGCCAACTGTAATTTCGGTCATTCTCGTCAGCCTGGGTTCCATTTCAGGCTCCCTAAATTCGTCTTCCAATACATAAACTGACTGTAGCTTGTTGTTCATTATTTCACACAAGTCTTCCTCTCTTTCGTATGTTTCATCTCCATCCCTCAGTCGTATTATACTGTCCTTAACTTTCATTTTGCCATTTAAAAACCTATAAAATAATTTCGGCTCTTTTTTACAGTTAGATACAATATCTTTTTCGTATTTCCTTTCCTCTTCTCTCCGTATCCTTACATATTCATTTCTAACCTGCTTGTACTCCTCCCAGGCCCTTTCATTATACCTTCTTCTCACTTTCTTCCATGCTTTTTTTCTTGCCTCTTGTGCCATCCTACATCTGTTGTTAAACCATTCTTTCTTCCTTTCCATAGCTGCAGAAAATTTTGGGACATACTTAGTAACTCCTGTTTTATATACTTCCATCAAAAACTCATATTTCTCATCAACATTTGTGATCATATTCATTTTACTCCATTCTACATTTTGGAAAAAGTTTCTCAGGGAAGCAAAGTCTGCCTTCCCATAATTGTATCTATTTTCTCTGTGTTTTTCATCTCTTTCTCCTTCCCTCACTCCTACCACGTCCATCTCAATTACCAGATGATCACTTTTACCAAAAGGGCAATGGTAGGTTATGTTTCTCACATCATTTGGGTCCTTTGTGAATAGTAGGTCAAGCCTGGATGGTTCATCAACACCCCTAATTCTTGTGTTTTGTTTGATCAACTGGGTTAACATGTTTTCCATCATCAATTCCATTAATTTATTTCCCCATGATTCTTCATTGTTCCCAGCATCCATACTTTCCCAATCAACTTCTCTACAGTTAAAATCTCCCATTAATATTATTCTATTTCTTCGTTCAATTAACATTTCTAGCCTAATAATGGATTCACTTATTAACTGTTCGTAATCTTCCTTTGTCCATGCCCTAGTTTTGGGGGGCATATAAAAAACTATTACATCCGTTTTTTCTCCATAATTGTCCTCTATTTCAACTCCCAAAAGTTCAGCCTTAGTATTTTCAATTTCTATATTCTTTACTCTTAGGTCATTATGGGTTAATATCACTGTTCCTCCCCCAAATTTGCCTTCTCTGTCCTTCCTCCAAATCTTATAATTATTCCAGCCAAATAATTTTATATCGACATCTCGGGGCAATTTAGTCTCTACTAGGCAAACAATTTCAGGTTTATTTTCATTTAAGTAGTCTCCAATTTCCCCTTTCTTAGATATTAATCCATCTACGTTACTATACATGATGCTCAGATTTGCTGCACTGTTGATATCCATACTCGTTCTTCTCTTTTTCATATTCATATCCATCCCCTTTGTTTCCTTCACGTCTAGTTCTTCACATACCACTTCCTTGCCTTCATATCCATCACTCTCCAAAAAAAAGTTTTACGTTCTTCCTCTGTCCTCCTGTCATTTTTTTCCTTTACTTGGTCCTTCAAAGATTTTAAGACCTCTTTCTTCTTCATTCAAGTCTTTTCTTACTATAATATTTTCCATTCCTGCCTCTTTACTTAGTTTCCAGGTCACCTTAAGTATGTCATTTACAACACTTTCTGAAGACATCTTAACTCTCATTGGTCTTGCTTCCCCTTTCTTATATGGCCCTATCCTCCTTACTTCCTCAGTTTCTTTTTCCCACTTGTTTCCTTCGGGATTGATCTTGTCCAATATTTGCCTCACCTGATTTGAGTCTCTCTCGAGTCTCACAGACCTAACTTTGTCTTCTTCCTCCCTGTTTCCATATATTATCACACATCTGTTCTTTTCTACTGTTTCTCTCACTATTTTCTCTTTTTTCTTCAATATTTTCACTACGTTTTCTTCCATTTTTTTTCTTGTTCATTTCCCTTTCTTCCTGAATAATTTCCCTTAAACTGACTACTACTTTCTGTTCTTCTTCCACATGTGCCCACTTTGCCTTTTGCTCTTCTAACACACTACTTACCTTCTCTGTTTGGTTACTGCTTTCTTCTAGTTTTCTCCGTAATTCAATATTTTCTCGTTTTAAATTCTCGATCTCCTGGTTCGCTGTCTCATTGGCCTGTATCAAACTCTGTATAGTTTTTTCTTTTTTTTCAGGTGTGTGTGTGTGTGTGTGTGTGTGTGTGTGTGTGTGTGTGTGTGTGTGTGTGTGTGTGTGTGTGTGTGTGTGTGTCTTCCTCGGTGGCCACGCGAGCGCGACTTTCCATGTTTGGTAGAGATGCGGACAGCTGCTGTCACCAAATATGTATCTATGGCTTGCGGTCTGTGTTTGATGGTGGTGGCGGTTGGGCAAGACTTAGCCTGGTGGCTGCGCAACATTTGATGTTCGGTTGAGAGCTGGATGGCTGCTGTCACCGAATATGCACTCATTTCTTGCGGTTTGTGTTACAATCTCAATGGCACTTGGGAAAGATTTAGCCTGGTGGCTGCGCAATACTGGATATTCGGTGGGGTTGCGTACGGACGGTTTGACACTGCTTGTAGATTACATTCGTATTATTCATGCGCTGGTGGTTTGTTGGGAGTGATCGGACGAGCACGCGACTTAGACCGTTCAGTACAGGGGTGGATGGACATTTTGGCTCTGGTTGTGGGTTATGGACTACTTCACACTCTTGGCTCGAGCCCAGCAGCCACAATACTAAATGTTTGGATATGTCTGCCGGCTGGCTGAAGTTCTCAGGCACTGTTACATCTAGTTAATAGCAAGTAAATTTGGATAATGGTTTAATAGAGCCAAGGTCCAGCATCCAGATAATTGAGGGACTACTGTACTGTATCAAATCAGTTATAACATGGGTTTAATGGGGATATGTTTCTGGCCCAGGGTCACCCACCCAACAATGTCTAAAGACAAGTTTCCAGCTATTTCACTGCACTTTACGTGCAGCATGAACTCCAGCATCACTTCATTGTTCCAATCACTGAGTAACACACCCGATAGTGACAGTTCAAAGGCCATATTGGAACAAACGGATGACTGTAAGCTTGCATGTCAGCATCCATATGAACAAAAATAGTTATCATAATCATATCAACTAGTGAGGTTATATACGGGATCATAATGATCGTATAAGTGAAAATATGAACGTACTGTATGTTGAAAAAAATGTCGTAACCTTTTAGTCATTGTATAAGCAATTCATCACATACCAATTCATTGTACAGTAGAGGCTTCATACAACATGAGATAGGTTCTGCAGAACCTCGTGCAAAATAAAATTCATGCTAAAACGTAACATATATGTGCATGTAAAATAGGGGGTTAGGTTCTAGGAGCCCCATATTTTTTGTTAAAAATATATGTAAAGATAGATTATTACAAATGCGTCTGCTTTAAGACACCGAAGACAATGTGTTTACATATGACCTCACCGACTGGACACAGCAGTACATAGCTACTGCATTCTAACTTAACCCAACCAATTAGTTTTGCCCCCTACTACTCCCCGTAAAAATTTTAATCACCAAGGATTGCCACTAAGCCTCTTGAAAGTCCTCATTACAAATCAAGCAAGAACTTGACCTAAACAACATGTGAATAATGGCTGCCCAGCATCATACATAATTCGTCATGAGTCACTTATGGCACTTATTTAAAAAAAAAAAATGCAGTGTGAAAATTTTTGAAAGCCATTAGTCATCAACAATAAAGGAAAAAAAAAGCTATAGAAGGCTCTCAACATTCGATTAATCTTACTTCGATATTTCATATCTCGTTCAGACTCGCAAGCTCATCCAAAATTCGTGCGTGGAGTTCAAAAGTTATGCTTCGATCACTAAGGCTGGGTTGCGAGCACAAGTCGATGCTCGCCTGTTCATTTGTTGTGCCACCTACCGGCCACTTGGTAAAGCTTGTCCTCATTCAAAAGTTTGCCCTCATTCAAATGTTCGATTGTGATGACGGAGGTAGTGAAAGCATCAACGGCAGTGGCCATGGTGATTGGGACAAGGACAAGGAAGCAATGTTCACTCAAGTGGGGTTGGGGCGAGCGCGAGTGATGGCAGCGAGGGTGGCAGTGGTGGCTGGCAACAGTGACTCGGTTCTGAGGCATTTTGCCGTCAAGTCAGTTCACCGTCAAAACATGGACGATTTCCTGTCAAGACAATTTACACCCTGGACAATTCCCCGTCATTGTATAAAAATACTTATTATTAATTAATCAATACATTAATACTGTAACTATATTTGAATTATGTTCCAGCATCACCCATAGCTGTCTTCATTAATGACGGGGAATTGTTTTGTTATTGTTGTGATGAGGATTTGACAACGGCGAATTGTCCTGAAACCAGTGACTCAACCACCGCCTCGGAACCAACACTCTACCACACAAGCTTCATTCTTTCTATTTTAAAGTGAGTGCAACCTGTGTTCCTTGCTTTTCTTGCTAATAGTAAGTAAATATGTACTAAATATAAGCAAATATATGGTTGTGTTATGATTTTGGGTGGGTATAAGTGTATACGTAAAAGTTGATGTAGGTTTGTCGGTGACACGCTGGTCCCATTTATTTATTTTCCATAAGTTTATCAATTCCAACTCCGATAAATCAAATTTCGATAGTTTTTTTTGGTCCCAAAACCAATCGAAGATTGAGAGCCATCAGTATAAAGAAGTCGTCAGCATGGAGTGATTGCATATCTCACTTCTCAGATAAACACAAATGCAGTAATCATGAAAAATAAACATGTCAGCCAAGCAATATAATTTGTATGACAGCATAATTCACAAGAACTTAACTCACATAATTGCCTTACTTAACTATTTATGTCAACACGTAGTATCTTCACGTATCGTAAGATCCAAATTTTCTTGACCAAAAACTGTCAGTTCATAAAGGTCGAGCACAGAGCTTTTTTTTTTTTTATTTATTTATTTTTTTTATTTTTTTTTTTTTTTACACATTGCACTAAAGGCAAATACATGAATTTTACTGCTCCTTCTTCAGTAACTTTTTTTTTTTTTCCCAACAATGAAAACTATCCACATAGTAAGCATCCCGACTCATTTTATGTCTGATTGTTTCCAGTCCAACACCACACACTACTTCATCCAACAATTTTACATTTTCATTTTAGAATAAATGCCTTTCTTGTGTTCATAGCACTTTCAGGGTGCTTAGGCATAACTAAAGTTAGTTTGGAACCATGTGCTCAGAGTTCTGAAAGGAAACGAGGAGCAAGGAAATAAGCAGATAAACTTCTCACCACAGCAACCGTTCACACAACAGTGAGGTAGTCAGCAGGCTGTGGCAGGTGGTATGGGGGTCACATGGGTCGGGTCGGGTTGAGGAAACCAATAAGTGACCGACAAAGGCATAACACACGAGTTATATCTGGAAATCCAATACCAAAACACACCCATTTCCCACAGTTTCTCGCACAGTTGAGTGGTATTACCGTGTTAGTATGTAATTATGGGAGAAATTAAATGCCCGTGTTATTGTAAGATCATTGTTTCGTTTTATCTTAAATCGCGACTCTACTGTATAATGATTGTCCACTGTAGGCAGCACTACATCTAATGAGAGAATGAAGGTTGCAACTACCTACCACCATCTGTTAGATGTAAATGAGGCATATCTGTAAAATTACCAGAAAAATATAAATGCATATGATTATGCTTGTGGGGTGGAACCAGGATTCCATGAGTTTGAATTACCTGGTAATATGTGGTTCATTTTACTTGGCAGAATGTCAGTATCATACACTAGTTTTTTCCACTTTTATAATGTACCTTTCCTTATTTCTGGATCCTACCTAACCCTGTCTTAAGGTAGAAATATTGTACTGTATTACAGTATTATTGTCATGCATACTTGTGTGTCTGATGTTGCTGATCTGATATTTACCATATCAACTGACTGCTGTACTGATTGTCATAGATGTTTTCCATTTGCTTTGCATGTTTTTGATTAAAGAATTACACTTAATTCATGACAGTAAAGATGTTGTAGTGAGCTAAACTTTATGGTGGCAGCTTGTTCTAAGCATTTGTATTAATTTAAAAAATAAACAAATCCTATACAGTACTAGGCTATCACCTTCAGTGTGTTGAGGCCTGAACTGCTTGTAAAAAAAGCTTTTAGTCACATCTAGGAGATTCAGACTATTGTACAGATGGCATGGCCACTGTTCCAACTTCAGGACTCTGCCACTAGTCTGCCTGGTGTCTGTTATTTCCAGATTGCATACATAATTTCACTGCTGAGTTTGGGGGCAAAGAAGGATAGTGTGTGACTATTAATCACAGGTGTGCTTAAGGAGGGTGTAAATGAAAGTCATGGAATGTGAGGTTCAGGATATTGTCAGAAAAATTAAAACTCTGTGGTGTGAAAATGAGCAGAAGAGCACTTTGGAAGATGTGATAGAGAGAGTGAGAAATACTTCTAATGTCTTCTGTTGTGTAGATAATTTACTTAGCCTTTTGGTAAGGGACAGTAACATTTATGGTTGACTGTAGTAGTAAGAGTCACTAACAATTCTTCACTTTCATTTTCCAGGGTGTGGAGTACACAGTTGGAAAGTTCCCATTCGCAGCCAACTCCCGTGCTAAGTGCAACAACGACACTGAAGGACTGGTGAAAGTTCTGGCAGACAAGCACACAGATCGAATGCTGGGATCACATATCATTGGACCAGGTGCTGGAGAGATGATAAATGAAGCAGCACTGGCTATGGAATATGGAGCCAGCTGTGAGGATGTTGCCAGGGTCTGTCATGCCCACCCTACCTGCTCAGAAGCATACAGAGAAGCCAACCTTGCTGCATATTTTGGGAAGCCTATTAATTTCTAATTTTTTCTTTCTTTTTGCACAGGTATACCTTATCAGTCTTGAATGGGTGGGTCTGCAGTATACACTATTGCAAACTTTAATAGGCTTTTTAGAGAATGTACTCTTAATTTTTCTTATTTATTGTTATTGCATTTTTAGTGAAATATATACAATAATACCAGTACCAGAAATGATTTATATACCATGGACTGAAGAAAAAATATAGTGCTACCAAAAATTAATTGTATACCATGGTAAGAAGAGATTTATATCTGTGCACTTATTTCGCTTTGCTGAGTTTTGTGCTGCAAGTGAAATGACTGATGCGGTTACACTGTGGTGTCTTGCAACATTCCCTAGCAAACATTAATCCAAATATTGTGTTGTTAGGGAAGTATATTAGGAATTAGTTAATTGTTGATCTTTCAGTCCTCAGTTCAGAAGGCAGAAAACATGTATACCTTGTACCAGTACTTACCAGCCTGAGTATGTTGGGTATCTTTTGTATATAGTTGTGCATATTTTGATTCTCAAAAAATAAGGTAAGCTATATTACAATGAAGATTTATAATGTAAGTAAAATTAAATAATTCCTCCAGCATGTGTTTTACTTACCACTAATCATGTATTTTGAAATGATGCAATGTGACACAGTAAATGCAGTACTGTACATGGCATAGGAGGCTGTTACAGGTATTTTTAGATATCTGAGATCAGTATTGTGTTAACATGGCAAAGTGGAATGTGACATTAATGAGAATTCACTTTAGGGAGAACTTAGCAATATTTTCAAGGGTATTGTAATTAGTAGTGGCACTCACCATCCACTCAGTTGATGTAGTGCTGCTCTCGGGTGACTTTCCTTTCCTTTCCTTTCTTCCTTCCTTCTTTCCTTCCGTCCTCTTCTGTCTTTTTTCCTTCATTCGTTCCTCTTCCTTCTGCCTATGGGTGACTCTTCACTGGGTGACAAGCCAAATGGTTTCTTGTACACCAGGAAACCATTCACTATGCTAGGTGGTAACCATACAGCCAAATTTGGGCACCTGGTGGTTTAGTGGGTAATTAAGGCACTCCAGTCAGATTGAGCCAGTGCAGATTTATATCCAAGGGGTGGTTGGGGTTTATTGCTCACATAATGCCATTTGGGGATAAGTGAAGCTGGTCACTCTCATCTTAAATGTTAGGACCAACTTGCTTAGCCCTGGGCTTCTATGCTCCTCGTGGGGCAACACAGGATTAGGTGATGATGATGATTATAATTTGTTATGAAGTGAATTTGAGCTTGGAATTATAATCCAAACCATGGAATCTTTAGAGGAGTATAGTAAGATTGTTTTGAATCTGTGTTTTGTATACACATTTTTGCGATTGTAACTCCTGTACTGATGATACCCATGTGTAGAATGCAGGCTAGAATTCAAAACTTGGAAATGCCAGTTGAGCTATGCACTGCAGGTCAAACCAGCACTGTAAATATGTGTATGTACTGTATTTAGCTTTTACATTAAAAAAAAAAAAATGGAAGTTACAGATTTTATCTTTGTAAGTGTATTTCAGTTTATTTTTCAGAACTTTCAGTAAGGTGAGTTACTATAAGCTTTTATTAAGCATGTGCATCTCAGTAAATGTGATTTACAGTATGTAGGTACATTATGTAACTGAAATACAGTACTGTACTGTTTTCAGTGCATGAGAGGGATGCCTTCCTGTGGTGGCAACAGTATAACTGGATGGTTCTGTTGCCTTATTATATAAATGTCCCTCAAATCCCTCCCAGCATAATCCCCCAGAAGAAATGCTGGATCACAGGAAAAGGACTTTAACTAGCAATCCCCCAGGTGCATTTCCAGATGAGCCTGGGACCACAAGAAGACGACTATGTCACAAGGAAATGGTTTTGATAGTTCTATGCTTTTACTATATTATGTTGATATACTGTTTGAGCGTATATCTTGTAGAAGGTTAATTGTACACAGTGACACATCAAAGGATCTCTGCCTTGGGTGACCAAGGGATATTTATATGTAATATACAATATGTATTATGGAACATACTGTGATATCCCCATGGTTGTGGTGAAGTGGGCAATGAGAAAGCTAGGGTTGGAAGAGTGGCTGGTTAGGGTGGTTATGGCCATGTACATGGGTGCTCGCACCCAGGTAAGAGTGAATGGAGCTTTGAGTGATGAGTTTTCCGTGAATGTTGGTGTGCATCAGGGGTCAGTTTTGAGTCCCTTGTTGTTTATCATGGTGCTTGAAGCCCTCTCACGTGACTTCAGAGATGGACTCCCATGGGAGATGTTGTATGCTGATGATTTGGTGTTGACTGCGGAGAATGAAAAGGAGGCAGAGGAAAGATTTAAGAAGTGGAGAGATGGTATGGGGCACAAGGGCTTAAGGGTGAATGCAGATAAAACAAAAGTGATGATATCTAGGGTTGGTAGCGGTACAATCAGAAAAGAGGGAGAGTGGCCATGTGCAGTTTGCCACAAGGGTGTGGGAAGCAATTCCATCTTGTGTAGTGTTTGTGATAAGTGGGTGCACAAGAGATGTAGTGGTATTAGAGGTAGACTGCAAGATGATGCTTATTTCATGTGTGCGGCATGTCGGGGAGAGCAGGTGGAGATTGTTAGGCGTGAGAGGGTTGAACTTGCAGGTGAGTCTCTTGAGTGTGTGGAGGAGTTTCGTTATTTGGGAGACATGTTATGTGCCGGAGGTGGGGCTGGAGTTAGCTCGGTTGCTAGGGTGAGAAGTGGTTGGAAGAAGTTCAGGGAGCTGTTGCCTCTCCTGACATTGAGAGGACTCTCCTTACGTGCTAAGGGGTCTTTGTATGCAGCTTGTGTTAGGAGTGTGATGCTGTTTGGTAGTGAGACCTGGGCAGTAAAGGAAGAGGATATTCGCAGGTTTAAACATACAGAAATGACAATGATTAGGTGGATGTGCAGTGCGTCCCTGCGTGCAAGGCCTGGGGGGGCTGGGTTTACGATGGAAGAGTTGAGAGGTAGGATGGGACTGGAGTGTATTGGTGTTGTGATGAGGAGATGTAGGCTGAGGTGGTTTGGACATGTGGAGAGGATGGGGGATGATAATTGGGTACAGAGGGTGAGAGGTGTTAATATTGGGGGAGGGGTAGACCGAGAAAGACATGGGACGAGGTCATTAAGTGTGACTTTAGGGTTAAGGGACTGAACAGGGAGGCTGCCAGGGATCAAGCAGCGTGGAGAGCCGCCATTAGGTGACCAAGGCCGACGCATGCAAGCATGTTGGAGCCTTCAAAAATGAAAAAACGAAAAAAATATACAGTATATACATACAGTGAGCCCTTATGTTTCGTGGGATTTGGGTTCGCGAATTTAGCTTTCGCAGGAAAGCCAAGAATTTCCAAGAACTTATGTTTCACGATCAAGAATTCATCTTTTGCGTCAATATATGGGGTTCCTGTGGGCAAAGCGATCGTCAGCTGTTGTCCGCCATGTTGTTTGCACAGTTCCCACCAGCTGTGAGATTCTGTGTATGGTGCACTGGTAGTAATCGCATCCATGGTCACATATTTTGCCTTTCCCCTTGTTCAGCTATTGTTCTCATGTGGTCTACATGTACTGTATTATGGGTTCCTCTTCATTCATTGGAGGACTAGGTAATAGTTTTTTTTTTTTTGTGTGTGTGTCCAGCTCTGGGCATAGGCTTCACAGCCTGCTCCCAAGGCCCAGTAGTCCTCCTAAAATGGCGGTGAAATACTGGTAAGGTCAAAGGATGGAGGCAAGAAGAGAAAAGAACATCGTGAGTATCGAGTCGGTGTGAAGAGGAAAAAGTACAGTATTCAGTAGAGGATATGATGAAGATTTTTCTGGCTGGTGATCCATTTACTTAATGTTTCTTAACATTTTTATCATATTCATATGGTTGTCAGTTATTCTGGTGTCCTATTTTATGAGTTATTTCTCAACACTGAGAAAAAGAGTGACTTTGGGAGGGGCTTTAGAACCAGTTAGATTTTTTTTACCATTGAATTACTGTAATACTTTTCAGTTCGCAAAATTTAGGTTTCACGCCAACCTCATGGTACCAATTAGATGTGAAACTTAAGGGCTC
>JAGKTI010031584.1:0-12100 GCA_018397915.1 Birgus latro
ACGTGCATCATACTTCAGTCAATTGCAAGACCCGTCGTTTGCACATTTTTCAAGATTCGCAGGTGATTTTTGGTAGGCATATGTGGGAGCTTCCTCTATCTGCTGTCAAGCAGGGATGCTGCCTGGGCTCACCTGACCCCCCCTCCCCCCACACTCAGCAATTCACCTGTTAGCAGTATCCTGGCCAGTAAACAGATGTTGCCCCATGGTCTCTCCAATGACGAAATTCACGGTGAAAAGTGATTCCTGAGTTGGAGGACAAAGAAATAAAGAAGCTGAAGGAAGAAATAAACAGAAGTGATGAGGTATTAAAGTTGTATAAGAAGGTATCATATGGTTTTGTTTTAGGTGAGTGAACTATGCTTATATCGCCTATATTATTGTGTGAAAACCAATATAGTCTTGTACTTCACATAAATTCGTACCAAATAAATAGATAAATACGTAATTTAAAGTGGCTTGAATTAGTTAACCCCCTAAAGCCTGTTTTCTTTTAACCGCTTAACCGCGGGTCATCACTTCCCTGACACTCGGGTGCAATAGATCATACCTCAGGGCGTCACTTTTGTGATTTTGTGTTGTTTTGAATTCGCCCAGGCTTTCAGGTGGTGACTTGTATCNTCCTGGTGATAAGGCAAGATCCTTTTCTGAGGATGAGTGGCTAAATGCCTTGTTATACTGGAAGCATGACCACACTATTCTCTTGCTGGGAGGAAATGACATTCATGATGATGTGGAAGTTAATGAAATTGTTGAAAACATTTTAGCCGTGGTAGGTGCCATTGAAGGTTCATGTAAATCAGCGGTGACCATAACCCTTCTTGAGCAAAGAATCCTACCATGTGGTTCACCAGTTTGCTATGGTACGTATAAATTAATAAGCAAGTCCGTGAATAGGAAGTTGCAGAGAATTAGGAAAGGGAAGGATTTTATCCACTTCAATGGAAAGCCCTTCCAAACAACTCTAAAAGCCGATGGTATACACTGGAATCACCATGGCAGAGAAGCGGTTCTGCAGATATTTATAAATTACATTGAGTTAAAGAAAGAACAGTTCTATGCTGTACAGGCTTTGGTGGTCCTGTGCTGTACTAAGATGTTAATTACTGCTGCGCTTAGGAAAATTTGGGTTATTTTGGAAACTGAGTGTGGGGATAACGACATAACCCCAGAGGTTTTATAACCCAGGGAGATAGGTTTAATGCCATAAACCAAATTCCCACACTCCTAATAATTTAAAGTGAAAAATAACTACTGATTTCAGATAAATTTGGGGTTGTAAAATTTAAATTAAGGGTAACTTAAGTAACTTAGAAATCAGTCAAAATGTCCGTTTCCTTGTTACAAAGATCATCCAGTGGTATGGCAGGATGAGTAATGAGATCCATAAATGACTGTAGGCAGTTATTAAAAGAAACGACTCAGACAAGGAAGAAATTAAGTAGTCTTCTGAATATACTAAAGGGCAGATGGACAAAGTATGAAGAAAATTATATTAATTTTGACGAAGCAATAATGAAAGAGGATGAAAATCATCTTTCAGAGTCGGAGACTACCAAATTTGAAGATAAATTAGAGGAATTTATAACAACAGTAAAGCTGGTTGAGTCTAACTTAGGAAATATTGCCACAGAAACACAAGTTGTGAAACAGCAAAGTAAAGTCGCATTGCCACAAATCACGCCTCGAGAGTTTGACGGGGAGAGAATTGGAAATCCTTTTGGGATCAGTTTAAATTCTTAGTCTATGATAGAACAGATCGCCCCAGTGTGAGTAAATGCTCATATCTGTTAGGACAGGTCAAGGGGACGCCTTATAAGTTGATAAAGGAATTACTTGTGGAGGAAAACAATTAGGAGGAAGCTTTAACTATCCTTAGACAGAAATATGAAGACAGGAAGCAGGGCATTATCTAATTACTGAAGGCTGTAATTGAGTTATCCATTCCAACACATGATTTTGATTCCTTGTAAAATATTTGGATTGTGATGAGTTGTAATTTAAAAGGTTTAGTGTCATGCAGGATTTTAGACCCTTTATGTGAAGATAGGGAATTAGCCATTCCACCGCTCCAGTCACCAGTGTAATGATAACTTTTTACTCTGTGTTAATGAGATACAACATAGCACACTATTAATGACACAAGTGTAATGATAGAAATTTTAGACTCACCATAAGAATCAGAGTTTTAGAGAGTAGGCTGCCACCACCCAGCGTATGCTGGGAATTTATTCACCAGAAAAAAATGATGAGGACTTCTGGGGCCTTGCAAAATAAGAAAACTAGGGTAGCGTGTTCTTTTAAAGGGGAGCATGAATAATAAGATATTAGCACACCTTGCGGGCCACTCAACCTCAGGATCAAAACTCCTTAGCCTGAGGAATCCCATCGACATATGGGTACGTCACAACATTTTGTCACAGCTACACCCATCGACGTACGGGTACGTCGAGCAATTGCAAGGGTCATAATTTGCACAAAATTCAAGTTTCATGGGTGATTTTTGGTAGGCATAAGTGGGAGACCTTCCTCTACCAGCTGTCAAGCGGGGATACTGCCTGGCCCCACCTAGCCCCACCTCCCCCCCACACTGGGCAATTCACCTTTTAGCAGTAACCTGGCAAGTAAAAGCATGTTGCCCCACGGTCTCTCCAATGACGAAATTCACGGTGAAAGTGATTCCTGAGGTGGAGGACAAAGAAATAAAGAAGCTACACCAAGAAACAAACAGAAGTGATGAGGTGGTAATGTAATAAAGGAAGGTGCCGTATGTGGATGTGTTTTGTGACTGGACAATGCTTCTATTGCCTATATAAATGTGTGAAAACCAATATAGTCTTGCACTATACATAAATTTGTACCAAATATATAAATAAATACGTAATTCAAAGTGGCTTGAATTAGTTAACCCTTCCATAGTTCGTTTTATTTAGCCAGGTACCCTGAGAAAGAGGGAAAACGTAAGGCTGACTCATCACCTGTAGCACCATTTATAGCCTCAGGAGAGCGATTTCTCTATGAATTTTCGATGTTTCTCACCAAAAGCGAAGGTTTGAGAAAAAAAAAAATCTGAAAATGCTGGGGACTGGGGGGTATCGGAGGTTGGAAATCGGTCGGGACGTGACAGGTTAGGGAATAATAAGATTTAAAATCAATGAAAACTTAACCTAATATTTACTAATTCTAAACATACAGATGAAAGAAACAATTAGATCAAATTAAACATCGATTGTTTTACAGACTATGAATTACTAGAAACTGTTAGATAAATTCTCCTTCTCAGTGAGATTATCACAGGGCAGACTAAATATAACAAGGATCAATAATTTCAAGTATGCAATCACCACAGCTGAATAAATTCTCGGGATGATATTATCACATTAATATGTACAGTGTTCTTCACAGTTGGGTATAAACTCAATTTTATATTTTCATACACTAATATATAATCTTCACCACTGAACCAACACTCCTAAATGGCATCTTTATCCTTTCCGGGAAAATTAATCTCACCTCTTAACCCAATATTTAAAATAATACTATCTCAGGTGTATCTAGCAATCTCACGGTCTCAAATGGACTCGTCAGTCAAACTCACCGAGATATTACCTCCACAAAATATTCTCCCAAGTTTGGAATATACACATTAACTCAAAGGTTATTTATAAATTGACACCTTATTCTAAAGAACTATACTATAGGCTCAATATTTAAAGTGGATGAATAATCAATGCTCTTAGGGGAAACAAATACATGTGGATACAAATCTCTGTCAAGCTAAACACTTCACACAGAAAGGATAGAATAATCTAATGGACAAGTCAATTCTGCATTCGAATTACGTGTAACAGAAAAAAAGGGGGGGGGGGATTACAGTGTAGCGGGCAACAGGCGAAGGGATTGCAAGCCAGTCGGCTTCATCCACTCGTTATTTTCTAATGACGATACGATCAGCCACAATCAGTATCAATGAAATGAGACAGCGTTATCTAGTCAGTTCAAAAGAAGCAGGGGTGAATATTACTAATACTGATGTGTATGAGAATTTACTTCACACAAGTAAGGGAATACATGGACTTTAGAGTTACTGACCTGTATCGAAGAAATGAGACAGCGTTATGGCGGTCCCAGTTAGTTAGTTAGTTTAAAGATTTCCTCCACCTATAGTGAAGGCCGGGCCATACATTAGCCCGGTCAGTGGGGTGTTGGCTGATTAAAATAATAGAAAGGGGGAAGACAGGGCCTGGGGAATGCCCAGCACACACACCCTGTCTTCTGCCGGCTTTGTGGTGTGTGTGGCGGTCCCAGGTACTCGTATGGTTTATATAAGCTCGGTTTGTTCTAACATGCGGAATTGACTACGACTTCGACTGATCTATCTGCAGCATTTCAGTTTACACCTATTGCCAAGGAATATAAAAAAAATGTGTTCACACTCGACCCACACGGATGGGTTGACTTGCGATGCATAAAATTTTGTAATAAGTGTTTGGGATTAACAATTACACCGAAGCCTAAACAAACGAGCGCTTGAAACTAATTATATCCATGTGTCTGGTATACGTGACTAAACGTAAGTGTGATGCAAATTTCTCGGTTGCAAATGTCTATTATCAGCAATTAGGATTTAACTAAGCTTTAATTCACTACTACGTAGTACAAAAAGGTGATGTCACCAATTCTGACTTACAAATTTCGAATTCAAAGTATGAAGACAAATTTTTGCGATTATTAATCCCTTGCTAAAATTTACGATTCTATCCATACCGTTGGAACTGACTGCTCCAAGCACAAAGACATTCGTTTATATAAACGCCCTATACAGGAGAACAGAGTATCACTTCCACTATGAATATTAACAGAGACCAAGCCTGAATATGGAATTTGATGATTAAACCCCTACATAGTGCAGATAAAACATTTTTAGGGGTTCAAGGGTACACTTACATTACACTTATACTAACTTATACTACACTTATACTAACTTATACTACATTTCTTAACTTATATTACACTTATACTATACTTATACTAACTTATACTTAAATTACCCTTAAAATTACGGCATTACGTTAGGTACTTACGAAGATGTTAAAGCAGCAGACTGGGTGCTTTGTAGAACTGTGTACTTAAGATTCTACCTAAAACTAAGGATGCCTTATGTGGTAGTTACCAAAAGGATGATTTCTCCTGTAAGGAGGATGGGGAAGGATTGATGCAACTCTATAAACATGTGCAAGGCACAGTAAAGCTTGCTGAAAATAAACAGAACGCTGAAATAAGGAAAATAACTACTAACCAACTGGCTGAGAAACCAAAGTCAAGGACGGCTAAGTCTGTGCCTAAGGAAAAGATAGGTACTTTTCGTAGCTCTTTAAAGTCTGAGGATAAACCAGTAAGAACAAGGAACAGATAAGCTGATGAAAATAAGGAGGTAAAAATTCCCATGGTAAAGGACAGGATGGTCTGAGTGTTTTGTGGTGAACAACATTCTAGTGCATCTTGTCAACATTATCCTAATTACGCTTCTAGAATAGTGAGGCTGAATTCAGGACTTGGGGTGTTGTATGATTTGCATGAATTTCGAACACACTTCCGCGGACTGCAAAATTAAACTAAATGTTTGTTTCAAATGTAAAAAGAACAATCATCACAGTGCTTTATGCCCAGTGATGATGAAGCATGAGGTTCCTAAAACTGCAAGTGTCAATATGACAGTTGTGAAAGCGAATACTCCAGTAACAATGCCAGCTGCAGTTCCAGCTGCAGATGTGAAGGTAATCATTGAAAATAGAAATATATTAGCATGTACTCTTTTTGATACAGGTGCACAGAAAACCTTCATTTCTGCAGACATTGAAGAGAAATTAAAGTTAACTCTTGACGGCAAGGTAAATCTAGCCATTGCAGGGTTCTAAACTACTAAGGAGGCACAGTCTTTTGATATAGTTAGCTCTTTAATACAATTTGACTGGTATAAATGCTGTATAACAGCAGTTGTACTGGATAAGATGGAAATAAGTATTTATATAAAAGGACTGAAGGAAACCTCTGATCATCTACAGAGCTCAGGGATAAGGTTGGCAAAACTGAATGTGATACTGTGGGTCTCATAAAAATGATAATTGGTTCATAATACTGTGGAAGATTCCTACATAGGACTTTCAAGAAGAATAAAGAACAGTTGTTCATGAGTCCAGGAGGTAGCCTTATTATGAGTCAGTTGCCCTTTCCGAAGAAAGACAGAGAGGCCAAGGTGGTAGACTCAGTCTTTGTTACCCCCACACAGTTATTGATGGTAGCTAGAATAGGTGCAGAATAAAAACCTACTTAGATAAATGACTTGTTGGATAAAAAAAAATGAACCTGTACACAAACTTTTGGACCCAGACAGTGTAGGAATAAACGCTGATGATCCAGCCTCTGAAGATAAAATAACTTTGGATTTGCATAACGAGTCTGTGGAATTTAAAGATGGACAGTATTGGGTAGGATTACCATGGAAACTAAATCATTCAGAGTTACCAACAATTTTCCAAGCAGCTAAAGCTCAGTAAAATTCTAAGAAAGTTGAGAGACAACCCAGAACATCTAACCACATACTGTATGATAATATTATAAAAACTAAAGAATAAATTTACAGAAGAGGTAGAATTCCCTGTTAATCACAAGAAAGGACATTACTTACATCATGCTGTAAACAAGGATTCAGTAACTACTCCCATAAGGATAGTTTTCAATTGTACTAGTGAAGCGTCCAAGGGATCAGATAGCTTGAACGATTGCCTATACTGTGGACTTACCTTAACAGAGAAGTTGGGGAATGTATTATTAAGATTTACAGAGAAACCTTATGCTTATACAGCAGACATCAGTAAGGCTTTTCTCAGAATAGGATTGAGAGAGGACGATAGGAAATGTACAAAATTCCGCTGGCCTCTAGACCCTTAAAATGAGGATAGTCCTTTGAAAACTTACTGTTTCCAATCGGTGCTCTTTGGCTCTTGTGCTAGTCCTTTCCTACTTTGCAACACACTGAAGCATCATTTTGAAAGGGCCAAATGCCCAGAAATATGGCAGGCTTTTTATATGGATAATGTGCAAGGTGTTACTGATTCAGAGACAAGCACTGAAGGCTTATGAAGTAGTCAACTCCGAATATGGGAAGGCAAATTTGCCATTACTGAACTGGAATACAAATTCACCGCTTTTAAGGAATAGAATACAAGAGGACTATCCAAATACTGACATTCTCAAAACTCAAAATGTGTTGGGTCTTAACTGGAATACAAAGGCTGATGAAATAAGTTAAAAGTCGATTAAGTTCTCTGATGTCACTCTCACCAATAGGTCCTTGTTAAGTCAGGTCTCTATGTTATTTGACCCATTAGAATTAGTGAGTCCTATAGTTATTTGCAGGGGCAAATGTTTACTGCAAAGAGGCTTGGCGAGAAAAGTTAGATTGGGATACTGAATCAGGTGAGACATATGCTGAACAATGGAAACAGATTAGGTAAGAATTTGAAAAAAACATCAAGCATATGTATTCCCAGGAAGATAAACAGTATTGAGAAGTCACGTTTACACATACTGTATTTTGTGATGCTTCTCAAAAGGCATATGGAGCAGTAGCTTACTGTGAAACAGGAGAGGACAGTTATGTCTAAATCCAGAGTTGTACCAATTAAGGGAAGAACCCTGCCTCAAATGGAATTGGCTTCCATAGAAGTAGGAACTAAACTGGACAGGTATTTAACTATTAATCTTGATACTCGGTTTGAGGAATCTATTTATGAACTGACAGTGAGAGTTGTCTTTACCGGATAAGAAAGGAGGACAGTAAAATTCCTTTCGTCTGCAATACAGTGAAGACTTTAATAGAACTGTCTTCCAAAATTTAATTTATGCATGTATCCTCCAAACAAAATCCAGCTGATCTCCTTTCGAGAGGTTCGACAGGTAAGAGACTGATCAAAGATAACTTGTGGTTTAAAGGTCCTAAATGGCTACTCAGTAAGGATTGGCCTGAGCAGAAACAGTATAGTATCTCTGAGGTTAGTGTTGTAAACTTGGATCATGTAGTACCTGAGCCAGATGTAACTGACATTAGCAGATTCTCATCAATAAGACAACTTATTAACACCACTACATCAGTTGTTAAATTTTTGAATATGAAAGTGGGGTTTAAGAAGTCTGATCCCATGGAATATTGGCTGAAAAAGGATACAAGGAATTATTATGGAGCGATTTTTGACCTTTTAAGCCAAGGCACTGGTAACAAGAATAAACTGATAAGAGATTTAGGATTGTTCCTAGACGGAAAGGGTCTCATTAGATGCCGTGGCCGAATAATAAGGGCTGATTTGCCTCTCCAAACTAGACATCCTATATTGTTACCCATGAATGATTATTTTGTACAGTTAATTGTTAAGGAAGCCCATAATTTGACTCTTCACGGAGGTGTGCCGCAGACTTTGGCCCGAATCCGGGAAAGGTATTGAATCCCCAAGGGTAGACCGGTCATAAAGAATTATCTCAATGGTTGCACTGTATGTAGGAGGTATGAGCAAGTGCCAAAATGCAAGTTGGCCCATCAAAGTAACTGGAGTTGATTACACAGGAGCTATAACTGTTACGGGTGGGGGAACTCCCCATAAGGTGTATATATGTTTGTGTACTTGCACCTACACGAGAGTAGTCTATCTAGAAATGGCGGTTGACTTAAGTTAAGAGACATTCCTGAACGTATTTAGAAGATTTGCTGCTAGAAAATCTTGTCCTACCAGATTAATAAGCGATAACAGAACCAATTTTGTTAGAGCAGCACCTTTACTATTAAACATAATGAATGACCTTTAGGTTAAATCGGCACTGGGAATACGAAATTGTAAAAGGCAGTTCATAGCTCCAAGAACACCATGGCAAAATGGATTTACAGAACGAATGATTGGAATAGTAAAGAACTGCCTAAGGAAAACCTTACACAGAATTAAGATCACCAGAAAGGGTCTAAGAATGTTGATAACTGAAATTGAGCCTAGGATTAAAGATAGACCGTTAGCCTATCTGGATGATACTAGCGTTGCAATTGAGGCATTGACACCAGCTCATATGTTGCATAGCAGAAAACTTCATCCAGTGCCTTGTGTGGATGTCCAGTAGGAAGAAAATGATCCTTCAAGAGGAAATAATGAACTAGGACAACATCTGCACGAGGGATACCAACGTCTGAAAAGGGTATCTGGAATAGACATTGAAGCGAAGAATATCTTTTGAGTCTAAGAGAAAGATTTTATGGGGCTCAGGCTGCCAGTAACAAGTCAGTTATAAACATAGATGTGGTCTTAGTAAAGACAGGACAATCAAGATCCCAGTGGCCATTAGCTTAGGTGATCTCCACATCCAGATTCGGAGGGGATGCTGAGACTTGTAAAAAGTAAATGTAAGGGACATCTCAGTATGCAAACTATTGATAAACTGGTCCCCTTGAGTCAGCGGCTACCCCGGAAAAAGTGGATGCTGGAAAGCAATTGGGTCAAGATGCAAGACCAAGAAGGGCCGCAGCACAGGGTTCTCGAGATCTATTGAGAGAGCTCCTGGCTAAGGGTCACATTACATGATACAGCGTACCATTTTTCGCCCACCTCCAAAACTGTGGGAAATATTTTCCCCTGGAGCGGTTGTTCTTTTTACTTTTTACAATAGTTGTCGCTGTTAAAGGCAGAGGAAAACCGGCAGAGCATTAATGACTATTCAAGCGGTTTTATAACCCAGAGATTACGTTCTGTTAATAATTCTTATTATCTACTGTGTTTAACCCCTTTGGACAACTATATTGTACATACATATAAATACTTAGGAATTTGCCATTGACCTAAACTGCATCTGCGTGGTAAGGATGAAAACCCCTCGCGTAAAAAAGCAGATGTGGTTTTAATACATATCTTTATTGATAAAGGGAACATTTGGCTTTAGTTTAATTAAAACTAAGATTAAATTAAATTAGATTCACCCTGTATATTTCATGAAGCAATTTAACTGCATTTAGCCTTGTAATTAAGAAATACTTGGCATCTCTTAAAACTTATGAGGGGGGAAGAGACTCGCCATGTATACTCACTCCCTTAGCAAACCCCGTTCAAGCTGCACGTTGTAAATACACAGCTATAAGGACGCCTGGAAGCCCTGGAAATTGACCGAGACCTCACGCCCGTCGTCATCTTTTGTCCGACTCATTAAAGCTAAGTAACCTTATTGATTTGGCCATATCTGAGGGAATTAGCTAGGATATGAGGAGAATAATTGCTGGTGAGTTAGAGGATTAATTGCCCTAATTCTCCCACGAGACTTATGCAGACTTACTATTGTTCCTGTTTAGACTAACACTCGTCAGGTAAAGGAGTGATACAAAATTTCTGACACACACTGACAAATTGTGAAATCCACTTGTGGAAAGGGTGGACTTCGCGACTGAGGTATCCGATGATTTTTGTTTAGTATATGACAATAATTTCGTAACTTAACAAGTCTATACATTCATAACAGAAACCAACTTCTTTACTAAATCAGGAGATGGTTGCCAACTTGGTTGATGTAAGCTAATTGGTTCCTCAATGACTCATCAACTCAGTAACTTAGTTACAAGCTGTTCCTAGGTCCAGCTCTTGCAACCATCCCGGAAACTGTACTATTTCGACGTGTTTGTCTAGTAATTCAAGGCAATACCTGGAGTGATGCCTTTGCTTTGACGATACAGGATGAAAACTCCAGGATGCACATGGAGATTTCTTTTGCTATTATTATTATTATTTAATGCTACTGGGAGTGCAGAACGGCACTACCTTTGTAAACCTTTAAGTTTGGTGATATCAAAAATTATATTCTTGGTATTTCCATATTGGCTATTTCAGCTTGTTGGCATTTGGAAGTTATATTTAGCCTTCAAACCCTTTCGTTAATAGAATTAATTCTTGTATTGAATAAAATCGTCTAACAATAACCAAAAAAGGACGTCCTAGAACTGATGATGCCTCATTTACCACAGCTGCCCTTAACCTCACAGAGGGTAATATGGGGCCTCTGTTTGCCGTATGCTGTATATGATGGTTTGATTTACAATTACAGTTCATGTGCATAGTTCATGGAAATAGCTAGCCTGGGTCCAGTACAATATTCGTGCCCCAATACCACTGCACTCTGTCAGCTTTGAACTAAAAATGTGTTCTGTTTTCCATGACTGAATATCAAACGCCAAAAAATGTTTGCAGCTGTTATTGTATTATTTTTTTTATTATTATTTTGCAGTTTCCGGTTTTGTTTTCTGCTTTTACACACCCGCATTTACTTTATACGGTTGCGTACTTACTACGATGAGAGAGAGAGAGAGAGAGAGAGAGAGAGAGAGAGAGAGAGAGAGNATGTTTGCAGTTGTTATTGTATTTTTTTTTTTTTTTTGTAGTTTCCGGTTTTGTTTTTTGCTTTTACATACCCGCATTTACTTTTTACGGCCGCGTATATACTGCGGTGAGAGGGAGAGAGAGAGAGAGAGAGAGAGAGAGAGAGAGAGAGAGATAGGAGCCGGAGATAAGACCGTCTTGGAATGGGAATGACAAAAGTATACATATATATCACCTAGTAATATTTCAGGATTAACCATTTCAGTGAGACGATGTTATGCGTCTTTTGGCTACCGAATAGACGATTTATTTTAGTTTTCAGCAGACCTATTTCAAATGAAGGAGTCAGTGAAGGCTGTATATAACCTTTGTAGTTCGAAAATCATCTCTTCTAACCTGAATATAATCGTCTGGTGGCTGCAAGAACACAATAAAAAAAGTCGTCGTAGTGAAGTAGTTAACTCCTTCAATCCGGTGACGTGTTTTATTTCTGCATTCTTTGTACCTCCAGACATATTAATTAATTTAGGCAGGCTTCAAAAGACCGGTATATTTAACCCTCTAGTTCCGAAAGTCCGAAGTAATCTAGGTGAAATATTCTGGTGGCACCAAAGACAGCATATAAAAGACGTCATTGTAGTGAGATGGACAAAGAGATGCCGTCCTAGCTGTGCAGTAGGTTGTTCATTCGTACTCCAGTTACA
>JAGKTI010031585.1:0-12100 GCA_018397915.1 Birgus latro
TGGGTGTTAGCGCTGAAGTGGTGACATGTAGATTGTAGGAGGACGACTGGGCCTTGATAGCAGGCTGTGAAGCCTATGCCCAGAGTCGGACACACATAAAAAAAAAAAAAAAAACCCATTTGCTGACATGTAGGGAGCACGTATGGTTTGTTATATGGTTACCACCCAGTGTCACTGCACTATTTTATACATATACTTCACACTAAACCATATGCAATTATATTGCACTGTTTGAGATTGGTACAAGACCTTTTCACTGAAGTCTGTGATTGTGTGGCATACTTGTTTTGTCTCTGATCCTTGCACTAGGTTTGCGCTGTCAGTCAATGCATGCAATATTTCTTGACGAACACTCGCTGCACTATCTTATATGCATATTTCACACTACACCATGTGCACTATAAAACACTACCACATGATTCCATCCCAACCTCCTCTATTATTCCCTTCCTGACTCTACGGCGTATGTGACCGCCTGTTCCCTTAGCGACTATGGCATATCTCTACGGTGTACATAATGCCTGCTATGGTAGGTCAGTTACTTCACTAATCCAGGCACTGTATGTTTCACAAATATAAGTATAGGCTTCACTATAAAGGAAATACTCACAGCAATTACGGGCAGGGTGAAGCAGAGTGGGAACCCCGCCATAACAAACCAGACTCCAATGGGCCCCAATGCATTACAAACACTATACAGTAATCTTTCTACTATTCAGACGCCCAGTATTCGGATGCATCACTATTCGGACATCGTGGGCTGTCCGACCCCCAAAATGCCCAAAATTCCGAAAAAAATCCAATTTTTTTGGACTGTGTCAGTTTGAATTTCCTGTGCGCGCCGATAGGCTGTGTTTTCGCGCGTCACGCCTGTCTGTAGGTCCCATTCCCACTCCGCTCCTGGCTCGTAAACACGCTCTGAAAATGGCGGCTGAAGTGATTGGTTTTGTGGTGATACCCTACCTCCTGCTGGGCTTGATGCTGCTCTTCACCTTTTTGATCATGTGTGTGATGATGGCCCCGCCACCTGAGAAGAGGAAGAAAGTGGTTCTGACTCTGGAGAAGAAGAGGGAGATATTGGAGAAGGTGGACGCCGGGTGGCCGACATCACGGATCCTACGTGAATTCAACCTCCCTCGCTCCACTCTGTTTGATATCAAGAAGTCCTGAGACAAACTACAGCAGTACACGGCTGATTTCGCTTCGAAGACCAGACGAAATGTGGAGAGGAAGGTGATGTTTACTCCTAAGTATGTTGAGACTGAATAAATTCTTCAGGACTCGTCACTAGACCACAAGGGAATTTTCTGTTATGTACAGTGCAGTGAAGTGATGTGATGCAAGGTATGCGAAAGAAAACGTTGTGGAAAGTGCTTGTGAGAAGTGCTGGTGAGTGTAAAATGCACCGGAAGTGCTAAGGTGTCAGGTGCAAGGTCTTACAGTCAGTCTGAGATGATCGAGTGGGTTATACATGAGGACGGCGGCATCATTCTCGTTAGTACCCTAACTTCATCAAAATTCCTTGTTTTGTTCTTTCCATATCATTAATCTTATGCATAAACTGTGTGAAAGATGATTTCCATAATGATTTTCATGTCTAACCTGTTTTCATCATGCTGTAAATGGGTTAAAAAATTACCCTAAATGTTAATCATAATTTCCTGTCTTCAATTTAATTTTTTCATGCATGGTTTTTAAGTGCACCAGCTATGAAAAAGGTGAATGCTTTTGATTTGTGTGCAAGATGATTACCATAAAGATTTTCATGTCTAACCTGTTTTCATCATGCTGTAAATGGGTTGAAAAATTACCCTAAATGTTAATCATAATTTCCTGCTTTCAATTTAATTTTTTCATGCGTGGTTTTTAAGTGCACCAGCTATGAAAAAGATGAATGCCACTGATTTGTGTGAAAGATGATTACCATAAAGATTTTCATGTCTAACCTGTTTTCATCATGCTGTAAATGGGTTAAAAAAATTACCCTAAATGTTAAATCATAATTTCCTGCTTTCAATTTATTTTTTTCATGCATGGTTTTTAAGTGCAACAGCTATGAAAAAGGTGAATGCCTTTGATTTGTGTGCAAGATGATTACCATAAAGATTTTCATGTCTAACCTGTTTTCATCATGCTGTAAATGGGTTAAAAAATTACCCTAAATGTTAATCATAATTTCCTGCTTTTAATTAAATTTTTTCATGCATGGTTTTTAAGTGCACCAGCTATGAAAAAGATGAATGCCATTGATTTGTGTGCAAGATGATTACCATAAAGATTTTCATGTCTAATCTGTTTTCATCAAGCTGTAAATGGGTTAAAAAATTACCCTAAATGTTAATCATAATTTCCTGCTTTCAATTTAATTTTTCCATGCATGGTTTTTAAGTGCACCAGTATGAAAAAGGTGAATGCCAGTGAATTTCATGTCCGGTCATACCCTAACCTAACCATTTTTCTGGTAACAATTTACATCATTTACTGTATTTGATGCTTTGTATCCAATAATTTAGTGCATAAAATGTGAGAAAAAATGATTTCCATGTCCGATACTTACTTATACTAAGGTGGCAAGTTCTGACCACCTATGCCTTATTCACCTCTAAATCATCATTTTTTGGTTAAAATTCAATTAATTCATGCTTTGTGTGCATTATTTATGTGAAAAGGGACCTAAATAAGTGCTATACATGTCCAGTAGGGAGGTAGGAAGGTAGTTTTCTGATTTAACCTAAATAAGTGCTATGCATGTCCGGTAGGGAGGTAGGAAGGTAGTTTTCTGATCTAGGTTAGGTTAGGGTCATGAATGACTGGTGCTAGAGCTTCAGGACCAATATTCGGACAAAACCAGTATCCGGACATGCCTTTGGCTCTATTACGTCGAATAGTGGAGGGATTACTCTATTTATGTTCCATAGACACAATCTCTTCACTGCATAGTCAAAAACACTGTACAGTCACAATACAGTATTTCAATAGCTGCTTCTGCCTCGGGTGGGAGGGGGAAAATGGCGGATTTAAAGGGATGACTGATGCAGTGCTACCCTTCAGCCCAGCTGGTCATGAGGTACTGAGGTTTTTCTGCTGCACACTGTCTCATCAGAACAGTCAGTGTTGCCAAGTATTTACTTCGGAGGCGAGACTGGTATGCTAGAATGTACCAAAATTTGAGGCAAATCGGCCAAAAACTTAATTTTGGGCGATTCCCCCCCCTTCCTCCCGCTTTTTCACGCTAATTGCGTCAATGTGGGTAAAAAAAAAAAAAAAAAAAAAAGGAAAGTGATTCACGTCAATGTGCCCAAGGGGGTTAAAAACACATGGAGAAACCATTATAGCCGGTTGCTGAATGAGGAGTTTGACTGGGACAGGGAAGGTTTCGTGCTAGCAGATCCAGTGTTTGGCCCATGGCCTTTGATTGATGCTGCTACTGTGAGCTGGACAATAGGCAGGATGCAAGTGGCAAAGGCAGCAGACATGTCTGGGTTGACTGCTGAAATGCTGAAGGCCTCAGGATACAGTATATAGGAGTGAGTTTAGTCACTGACCTGATAAATATGATTGTATATGAATGTGTTGTCCCAGATGACTGGCTGAAGAGTGTAATTGTAAATGTGTACAAGGGGGAGGGTGATGCCCTGGAAAGAGGAATTTATAGAGGCATAAAGCCACTGCATAATAGTATCATGATCCCTACCCTGACGTATGGAAGCAAGGCATGGACCTTGCTTGAGGGTAACAAGTCAAGAGTGAGAGCAATGGAAATGAGTTACTTGAGAGGAGCATGTGGAGTGACATGGAAGGACAGGTTGACGAATGAAGAAGTGAAGGAACGTTGTGGGGTTGATATGGATGTGGTGGAGAAGATTAGGAGAAATACACTGAGGTAGTTTGGACATGTGGAGAGAATGGAGAATGAAAGACTGACTAAGAGGGTGTATGCGAGTGGGGCGGAGGGAGGGAGAGGGAGGAGAAGACCGAGGATGAGGTAGAGGGATAGAGTTGAGAGGTATATGAGAGAAGTGAGTTGGGGGGAGGGTAGGCAAATGGTGGGTGACAGAGCGACTTGGAGGCATTTTGTCTGTGGCCACCCTTTGCAGCATTAGGGCATCGGGCTATCGATTGAAAGATAAAGCTATAAGACCAGATAACGAAGGTAACTGAGAGAGTTCTAGAGAAAGAGCTAATATTGATGAGATGCAAGTAAATTCAAATAATGGTTTAATAGAGCCAAGGTTCAGCGTCCAGATAATGAACAGGTCCGGATACTGCACGTCTGGATAAATGAGGGATTACTGTATGTCACTGGATCAAGTTTTCCAATCCTACAGCACTTTTTTGTGTTTTTCTCAGCCATATTGATTTTTTTTTTTCCCCCATCACCTTCATCAAAATACATAAAAGTATTTATTTATGATGTAGAGTCCTTGCGTTAGCTATGTATACAAAAAATTTATTACAGAATATCATAACATGCACTGTACGACATATAACTGATCAAAAGAAAAATATTTTTTCATTCTCTTTCAACATGATAAAACTACAATATAAATTTATTCATTGGTTTTGTATTTACAGTAAACTCTTCATAAGTTAAACTATATGGGGCTCTACCCTGGTTCGAATTACCGAATTTTCCGTCTTAAGTTGGATTGCTGTGTTTCCTAAAGATTTGAATGTTTGATGCACTGACACATCCTGTTGTCAAGAGTGTCAGCAACCAATGCATCCAGTCCATCAGAGGCTGCCAAGGGCAAACTGGTGGCAGTTACAGGCCACCATAGACAAACCAGTGACTTCTTTAAATACTCAAAATTAGGTATATTTTGTTTTACCAACCACTTTCTGCAGTCAGCAGTCAAAATTCACTACTTAATTATCTTTGTTGCATGTATACCAAAATTGCTTTCCTTCACATTGTAAGTATGTAACAATACTGTTGGAACTGCTGTGCCCGTCTGTAAGGAATTGCCCATTTTTTAAACACGAACATTTTAAACTGCCCAGATAATGTTTACAAAATCATGTTACCAAATTACAAAAAAATCATGTTAATTACAGTAATCCATAGCACAGTTCGTAATCAACTTTCATCTCACATTTATTCTGCATATAAAAAATTAGCATTTGGCAATAGATATACATTATTTTGGGGTCTATAATGTATACCAGTGTTGGCAGTGTGCTTACATTTTGTTCATTAAAAGAGAAGTCTTTTTGTTTCTTGGCAGTACATTATGGTCATGGGAGATATGCTTTTGTTCTCGCTGGTGCATTATGGTCATGGATGGTATGCTTTGTTCTCGTTGATGCATTATGATCATGGGCAATATGCTTTTGTTCTCATTGGTGTATTATAGTCAGGGGCGGTATGCTTTCGTTCTCACTGGTGCATTACAGTCATGGGCGGTATGCTTTTGTTCTCGATGGTGCATCAAGCCCGGTTCACACGAGCAAAATCGCGGTCGTTGTTTGCCAGAATTTGCTTACCGGCAGAAATTCCGGCCACTTTTTTTTGCCGGTATGGAGAGACTGACGTGTCGGTCTTTTTTTGCTGGAATCAGTAGAAAGTCGCCGGGCCGATTTAAATGGTGTCACCGAACAAGGCCACGCTCTGGGAACAAAGACGAATACCACATGTGGTGTGTTTACACTGCTGCTACTACTACTATTTTCACTTAATGTTCATTCCAGTTTGGGTGTAACTGGTATGAGCATAAGTATAAAAGTATGATTATTTAAGTATGAGTTAAAGGTATACACAAGGAATCTTATACATGATTTTATGCTTAAAAAAATTTATGCATACAGCCCCTGAAACCACCAGAAAGCTGTGTGGCATGCCTATTCACACGAGCTAAATTGCGGCCATGAGGGCTCATCTTGAAGTAGGCAAAGTGCAAGAGCAAGAACTGTGCACCTAGTACGAGTACGGTGGACCATCTTTGTTTGTAAACACTGTTGCCGTGTTCCAGCCACTGCAGTCCCCGTACGTGTGAACACCTTTCCGGGAGAAATCCAGAAATTGGCATTTTTTCCCCGCAAATCGGCGCAAAAAACTGCCGCGATTTCGCTCGTGTGAACCAGGCTTTATGGTTCTGATTCAGCCAATCTGAAGACAGGATGTGCGTCTGTTGCGTGTTTACAAATTTGAAATTGAGAGTCCAGATGCACTTTGCTGATGACTATGGACAAGTTCAGACTCTGCTGACGATAAGGATAAGATTGGAAATCAGTCTCAGTTAGGCTCGAATGACACACATCAAGGTTCAGTAAAATGGCATTTGGATAGGTTGATACCTAAAATGACTTGAAATTTATTCATTTGCTTATTTTCACCATTAACATAAAAAACTATGGTAATTCATTACCAAACAGGCGTGACAATTCCATCTATATTACTGTATGACAAACTCCCAATCTTAAGGTACCAGTAAGTAATTTTGGTACATAAGCAACATAGTTAACTGTTCTTTTTTAACTTCAAGAAGTGACTGGAAAAATACAAAATATAGGCTACCCATCTGGGGGTACTTATGGAAGCAGCCTGGCCACCTGAGGCAATGTTTGCCGATGAGTTCTTCAGCTGGCCGCGTTGTTTCCCAACCATTACTCCAACTGGATGTATAAGTGTATCCCGTGTCAAAGCAATAATTTAACGAAAGCTAGCCTAACCAAACCAAACCTAATCCAATCTAACTTCACTTGCATTTGACAACCAGCTTTCAAATTTAAAAAATGTGCATCAGAAATGTTAAATATGGGCAGCTACTGGCAGTTGGCGGAATATTTATGCACTGTAAATCCTCATTTATAGCTTTCAGAGATAAGTTTACTAAAATCCCCAGTAGCTGTGACAATAACAGTAACCTATGAGGCTCATCCAACAGAAAATATGTAAAGACTGTGCCAGTCTATTAAAGAACTGATCAACCTAGCTTTGGGCTGTTTCCAGTCAGCACACCACATTAATGACCCCACAATATCTTGCTTATCTTTTAACTGCGAAGAATCGTCACAGAAGAAACTTGACTTGGGACTGTGCTTTAAATTGAGTTGTGTTATTTTTTGGCAATCTGGTGTTATGGTTTTGTAAACATTTACCACAAGCACACAATATATGCTAATCTATAAAAAGCTGCAATGGATCACTGACATTTTATTCCAATTGGAAATTTGGAAATTACCGCAGAGCCGTTGCCATATTTCAATAATAAAATAATAATAATAACATTGGATCAACATTATTCCAGAAGTTAATTTGGAAATACTGGGTGACTCATTGTATTTTAATAAATACTCTGTGAAAGGCCCAGTCCAATATAATATTTGGAAGACCCACGCCCGTGTTGTAATATTTTAATATGAATGTACAACAGAGAAATTACCTGTACTGAATACACCTTGGCTACACGGAAATAAAGTCTGATACTACTTTATTCATATTTTGAAATGCCCAGTCCTTCCTTCATATAAATCTCCGACATTCTAAACTGTCACACCAAGCTCGTCATAAACTGCTGACCTCATATATGGACTGGATGACAGGTGATAAATATCATACTGCCTTAAAGCTTCAATGACCATTACCAACCTAGGTCTCACACACAATTCATTTTCACCTCGTCGAATTTCCTCCATGCATCTTTAAAAAGATGCTTAAATTATCCCATACTCATCACAATATATTCATTTAATTACTGGATGAACGCCATTAGGTTCTACTCATAGATTAACCAGTATCAAATGAAATACGACATCCCTTACCTTCCTCCTTCGTTCCTGGTTCCCATAATCAGCTGAGCTGCTGATTGGAGACTAAAATATGATAAACACAGATTTTTTTTTATCACCGCAAGTCTATATAATCATTTTAAAAATGCATGTTAGTGATTTTTAAACTGTGAAGACCATTCTTAAGTGAACGATTATGCTTATAATTTTGAAATGTACTTGTGCCTGATTTTTTTTTTTTTTTTTTTGTAGGATTTGCTGATTCCTATCGGAGTTCCAGTGCGCACCAAATGTTGCCATTTAGCTCTTTTTGCTTTTTAACGGTAATTCTTTACGTCTAGCTTCTATAAACCTAACCATATTCTAGTCTTTTCTGTCAGTGTCGGTAATATTCTAGAGACTTTTGCACTGCTTCCTAAATATCTGTCGAGTTTTGTAGTTGACGATTTTTTTTTTTTTTAAAGCAAGTTCAGCTACCCTTTGGATACGACAACCCTAGCACAAAGCCATATAGATACTAGAAGTGATTAGATAAGAAAGATTGTGATAACATGCCCTTTACAAAGCTTTTGGACATCATTAAAGTTATCTCCCTCTTATAGATCCATTTAGAAAATCTTGTGGAAGGGGTCATATACTAGCGCTCAACTACAGTATCTCATTTTTTCAACTTTACCCAGATTTTCGTACTTTTGTAGCTCATTTTATGTTTCGCAGTAGCATAATGGCTTCAGCTTGCTTACACTGGTCGGCCTCGGTCACCTAATGGCGGCTTTCCACGCTGCTCGATCTCTAGCAGCTTCTCTATTGTCTCTTTAATTATCTTCAGGTCACACTTAGTGGCCTCGTCTCAGGTCTTTTCGGTCTGTTTCTGCAACCCTACTCCCGGCGTTCATACCTCTTACCCTTCGCACCCGGTTGTCATCCTTCATCCCCTCTACATGCACAAACCATCTCTATCACTCCCTTC
The DNA here is from genome assembly GCA_018397915.1 of Birgus latro. Classification (NCBI taxonomy): domain Eukaryota; kingdom Metazoa; phylum Arthropoda; class Malacostraca; order Decapoda; family Coenobitidae; genus Birgus; species Birgus latro. The sequence goes on from JAGKTI010031585.1 coordinate 8,702, forward strand.
TCATTGCAATACTATATTGAAGTGCCATCTCTCCTCCCAGCTCTTCATTTGCAATCCTAACCCCCCTCCCCTCCCGCCACTCATTCAAAGACGCACTGTACATCCAACTAATAATCATCATCTCTGTAAATTTGTACCTAGGAGCATCCTTTTCTTTTCCTGCCCAAGCGCCACTACCATTTGGTATTGCTTTCCCAGCGCACGCTGCATACAAGGGCCCCTTAGCACGGAGAGGGAGACCTCTCATTGTCAGAAGAGGCAACTCCTCCCTGAACTTTCTGCAACCGCTCCTTAACTTGGCTGGCCCCGCCCCTAGCACATATTGTCCCCCAAATAAAACTCCTCCACACACTCAAGAGACTCCAGCAATGTCAATCCTTTTCCATTTATCTCTGCATGCACTCCCCTGCATGCCGCTCACATGAAATCAGTATTATTTCATAGCTTACCTCTAATACCACTACATCTCTTATGCACCCACTTACCACAAACACTGCACAAGACGGGGTTAGGCCTACTCCCTATACCCTTGTGGGCGTAGAAAGATCATTATTACATCTCTCGTAAAATCTGCAGCGCTCCGCTCTGGCCGTAGGGTCGGAGGATCGAATCCACCCAAGGGTCATTGGTAGACATCAGGAAGGGCATCCGGTCATAAAATGCTACACGCTCCAATCCAAAAAGGCCGACGCATGCAAGCATGTTGCAGCCTTCAAAAACGAAACGTGGAGTACAACTCTGTGTGCCGAGGCTCCCCACATACAGCTCTTCTCAACAAGGTGGAGTCAAAGGCTTTTCATCTCATTAACTCTCATCCTCTTACTTGCTCCCATCAACCTCTGTCTCTTCGCTGCACTGTTGCATCTTTATCTCTTTTCAGTCGCTGCTTCAATGGTCACTGCTCCTCTGAACTATCCGCTTGCATCCCTCCACCTCTACAATGGGTGCGTAGCATTGGTCTAGCAACAAACTCTCATCCCTTTTCTGTCTAACTCTCTAATGCAAGAGTTACTGTTACTCCCAGTCCTTCATTTATGCAACAGGTCAATTCTGGAACTGTCTCCCTCTGTCTGTATTTCCTTTTTCCTATGATCTCCAGTCTTTCAAATGCAGTGTGTCCAGGCATCTCGAAATGAACGGAGCTTAAATTTGGCTCTCTGTTGTGTTGTTTTTGTTTTTTCTAGGATGGAATGGTTTTCAGGCTCCTTGCCTATGGTTCCTTCTTCCTTGCATTAAAAAAAAAAAAAAAAAAAGCTGCACATGGCCACAATTCCTGTTTTGCCAATACCGCCAGTCCACCACCAGACCCAGATATCATCACTTTTGTTTAATTTGCCTTTACTCTCAGTACCCTATTCCGCCTCAACTTCCTACATCTTTCCTCTGTCACCTTCCTTTATTCTGCACTCAACAGTCATCAGCACATAACACTTCCCATGGGAGTCCAGTTCTAAAGTTACATGAAACAGCTTCAAGCATGTTGATAACAATAAAGGGTTTAAAACTGAACCCTGATGCATGCCAAATGGCTGATGAAGAATACACGAGGTAAAGCCAAAGTATATTCCTAACTAGTCTGACTGTCAAGCATTATTAGATGAAATACTCCAGCCAAGGATCCAAGTCCTGGATCAGGTGACAAAAGCTGACTTTTGTACATCCAGGACAGGGACCTGAACCTGGCAAGGAGTGACATGATAACATATGGCATAGAGCAACACTTGAGCCCATACAGTGAATTACTGATTAAGAAAAAGTCTGCACAGCAGACAATCACCCCCTCCTTCCCCCTTGCAACAACAACCAGCACCATGAAAGAGCCAAGACCATCAACCAGCGGGGTGCATACACTACGTTCTGCCTCAACTTCCTCCACCTTGTCTATCTCGTCTTTGTTACTGCCTGGCTCACTCCTGTGCTTCCCCGGTCACCCTTGGCTTCACTGCTTCACTCTCATCTCTCCTAACCTTCTCCTGAAGACCTGGAGTGATCACTCAGTCCCTCCAGCTGTCCCCCAGCCTCGGTGGGGTACCATTAGTGACAGTTTGGACCAAAGTTGTACAAAATTCAGGTGGGTGACAAAGGTGTTTTTTGAGATTTTAGGTTAAGTGGTCCTTGACCCCCAACATATTCCAATTGAACCCATGTTATATCAACCTCGTGATATAATAAATTGTTATACGATGAGTTTTCACTTGACATAACCCCCATCACATACTGAGGTATGACTATGTTGTTAGCCATGAAGCCATGTTTTAAATCATGTGTGGATATACTGTAGGATAACTTATTCTGCCATTAAGTAACTGGTAACTGGCTAAAAGGGAATGCTGAACTATCAGTAATGATCAAACTTACTATAGGGTGTTTTTCCAAACTGAATTAAGTCTGGTGGCTAAATGAATAATAAAAAGTATGTCCTTCTAGTCATGGAAATCATTTATAATGTTGGGTGATAACAATGATACCAGACTGATGCCTGGTGGTCCAGTAAGTTAACATGCTCCAACAGATGTGTTCACATGACTTAAGTATGTGTGATTGGTCACTCTCACACTGAATGTCACCCACCTACATTCTCCATTATCTGCTTATATTCTACATCCACTCCTTTACTCTGCAGACAAGTTCTCATTTTGAAGTATGGAAAGAACATGGCACTTGCAAGTTCTGTGAAGAGCACAACTCAGGGAAGAGCAATCTCAGAGTATACTAATCTTTTTCTATACTTTCAAATTCAATCTCTGGACTAGTGCCATAGTATTTGCATTAGACATTTATTGAGCCTAGGTATAAACACGGGTTCTGAATAAAAATAATGAAAATAATAATGATACAGTACCTCATTATCATCATCATCATCTAATCCTGAGTTGCCTCATGAGGAGCATAGATACCCAGGGCCAGCTAAGTTGGTCCTGACATTAAAGATGAGTGACCAGCCTCACACATCCCTGAGTGGCATTACATGATCAATAAACCCCAACCACTCCTTGGATATAAACCTGCACAAGCTCAATCCGACTGCAGTGCCTTAAATTACCCACTAAACCACCAGGTGCCATAATTTGGTTATATGGTTACCACCCACTGTAGTAAATGGTTTCTTCATGTACAGTAAACCATTTGGCTTGTCACGAGTACAGTCACCCGTAGACAGATGGAAGGAGAAAGAATGAAGGAAAGAAGGAAGGAAAAGGAAAGGACAGTCACCCGAGAGCAACACTACATTGAGTGAGTGGATGGTAAGTGCCCCCACCTACCACAAATAATAATAATAATAATGCATGTAATAAATTATATGAGAATTTACTGAACAAGGAACAATATATCTTACTCATATCCATTATTCATTTTTTTTTTTAAGATGCCATGTGTTCTTCAGGCCTACTCAGACTC
>JAGKTI010031586.1:0-12100 GCA_018397915.1 Birgus latro
AACTACACTTCATTTAAAAAACAGTGTATTATATACAATCAGTTAAGTATAATTATCTTCTTCAGGTTCTGTTACAGTCGCTCTTTCTTCATACCTCAAAACGCAAGAAAATAATACACACACACACACACACACACACACACACACACACACACACATATGCATGCACGCACGCGCGCGCGCTCACAGCACCAGTACATACACCATGCACGCACTCTTGTTACAAAGACATACAGCACAGAGACAAAATGAGAAAATAATAGTTTCTTCAGAACACCTCAGGTCCGTTCAGTCATGCCATTTCAGCTGTTCTGAGGACAAATCAAGCCCTTCCCATCCATTCGTGCACGGTCAGTTCAGCCCCAGGCCATTTGGGTCACTGCAGTTCCTTTTGCATTCAATTAGGTCAATTTAGACACACTTAGGCTACTTCAGGTCCATTTTCATCAGCTTACCTCCATTCAGGTCGTCAGGTATAGGCCATTATTAGGCCAACAATGCATGTCACTTTAAGTCTTAATTAAGGCAATTGCCATATGTTTTGTCCCAGACAGGTAAGCTGACGTTGGTTTAAGGTCATCCAGTTTCCGTTAGGTCCATTCAGTTCCATTTTAAGTCAGTTTAGATTCTTCTTACACAAATAGGTTCAATCAGACCTTTTCAAGTAAGCATAGGTTCTATTAGGAACCTGGAACCTGGCTTTCCGCAACGCAAGTAAAGCGAGGTCTGTCTCTAACCTGGTATCAGCAGGACCAGCAGAACACAGGAGCACTGGTTTTCCCAGACTGGATGTAGTGTATGTCGCCCCAACCTCGCCGCACTCTTTATAGTAGGGAGGCGAGGCCTGGTGCCGGGCCAGGGAGGTGGGGAGGGGGTTGGGGGGAGCCGCCGTGCAGCAGCTATTAATGATGTCACACCCAGTCCAGAACAAACAGGAGCTTCAGCAAACCAGGCGCCACACGAACCGGACGGACTCAAGGATGATGAGTCACTTGTGGGGCGGAATACGTCACAAGGTCAGAGGAGTGAGTTTCAGTTTCGGAGGAATTTGTCTAGAGCTGGGAAGAAGTCTTCGTCGTGTTTTTTTTATTTTTTTATCTGTCACTGCAGCACAAATTTTCTAATCCTTGGCATATCAGAGGATCATCCAGGCATCTTTTCAAGATGTGAGAGCAATACTCATACTCGGTGTGACATCACTTTCCAGATTAAGTGTATGTTTAGAATTCGTTCTGTCGTCCGTGGGCGGTGTGTGGTGTTTCCATGAATCTTATTCACCACCACCATCATCATCATACTCAATATCCCACATTCACATGGAGCGAGGAAATCAAGAGTACAGTTGTGCGATGTCACTGGAAACGTACATCAGAGTCGATACTATTCCCCACGTAGCGTGCAATCTTCTACCCATCTCGTGTAATGGGAGGTGAGAAGCTGAATGCAAAACAAATGCTGGAGGACTGTGTCACCACTTCCCTGTGCCAGTACAAGGAGTTGGGGTGGAGAACCCCTCTTAATAGCTTTGTACGATGCGCAGGGAACACTTAATTTTCATTCTGTCTACTTACTCTTCCCACGGGTAAACTGTTTCCGTGATATTGCTCTGAGATGTGTTTATCCTTTGCCATACTATCGCCTTCACATCTTTCCTCACAGTTCATCACCACTCCCTCTATTTCAAGCTGTCCTTCCTCGTGCCCTCTTCCATTCGAACCATTCCAAATAGGTTTACTTTTTCTATTTTTGACTATCATCCACCACCTTTCCAGCCCATCCTGCCCATCCGTCTCCACCCTCTCCATCCAGCTGTGAAAGATCTGAATCAGCATCTCAAACATCATTGCACCGAAGTGTCTGATTGTTGGCACGTGCCTTCATATGCATAACCAGAAACGGTCTGCGTTGACCTGAACTAGTTTTATTTACCTTTTCAAAAAGACCGTAAATTATCTCAAAGACTTGAAGTGCTGTTACTCCCAAAACCATTGCACCGGAAGATCTCATTTATGGTACATGCCTTGAAAGGCACGATTTGAAGGGATCTGTGTTGACCTAAATCGACTTGAGGAACGTCAAGCAACCCCGATATTACGTAGAATCGAATTCCTTGCGTGTTGATACGACTGGAGTCACAGAGACTCATAATCTATGCTGAACTGGCTGGATTTTACTGGTCTAAACGGATGATATTTGGTCCTACTGGATATGATGGATCTGAGTGGACCCAAGTGGACCTGAATAAACCAAAATCACCTGATGGAACCGAACTGGATCTGAGTGAACCTAACTGGACCTGAGTTCACCTACCTGGACCTGAGTGCATCTAACTGGACCTGTGTGCATCTAACTGATCCTGAGTACACCTAACTGGACTTGAGTTCACCTAACTGGACCTGAGTGCACCTAACTGAACGTGAGTGCACCGAACTGGACCTGAGTGCACCTAACTGGACCTGAGTGCATCTAACTGGATCTGAGTGCACCTAACTGGACCTGAGTTCACCTAACTGGACCTGAGCTCACCTAACTGGACCTAAGTTCACCTAACTGGACTTGAGTTCACCTAACTGGACCTGAGTGCACCTAACTGGACCTGAGTTCACCTAACAACGTGAGTGAACCTAACTGGATCTGAGTGAACCGGTACAGCCTGTGGACCCTCCAAAGAAACACCGCCTGTGGCACTTTGGAGCTGCAGATTGGGAGGCCCTCAGGCAGTACTTCTTTGATTTTCCGTGGAATGATTATTGCTTCCATGGCCGGGAGCCGTCTGAGTGTGCCTTGCGCATTACGGAGGTTATTCTCTCGGGCATGGAAGTATACATTCCTTTCTCACATCCTCTGTCTAATGCAAAAAAGCCTTGGTTTAATCACGCTTGCTCTAATGCTATCCGCAACAAGGAGAGGGCCTTTAAAAGGTACCGGAGCCAACCCACCCCTGAATCACATCTATTTTATATTTCTGCGCGGAATCGTGCTAAGTTTGTTCTTCGCTCTGCTAGAGATAATTTCATCCGTGCTAAATGTTCCCAACTCTCCAACTCGAATTCTTCTCGCTCCTTTGGGCACCTTGCCAAAAACCTTTCTAACAACTTTACCTCATCATCCTTCCCTCCTCTTTTCTACTCTGATGGCTCTGTAGCTATTTCTTCTACTGATAAAGCAGATCTCTTCGCTCAGAGTTTCTCCTCCAATTCTACCTTAGACGATTCCGGTGCTGTTCCTCCATCAGTTCCCCTCTCAGACTTCCTCATGACTGGCATTAAAATTTCTTCAGCTGATGTATTTTCTGCCATCACTGGCCTCAGTATTAACAAGGCATATGGGCCTGATGGAGTCCCTCCTGTTGTCCTCAAAAACTGTGCTTCTGTGCTTACACCCTGCCTAGGTGAACTCTTTCGCCTTTGTCTCTCAACTTGTACCTTTCCTTCTTGCTGGAAGTTTGCTCTCATTCAGCCAGTCCCAAAGAAGGGTGGCCATTCCCAACCCTCTAACTATCGTCCAATTGCTTTAACATCCTGTATCTCAAAAGTTTTCGAATCAGTTCTTAACAGAAAAATTTTAAAGCATCTTTCCTGTCACAATCTTCTTTCTGATCGTCAGTATGGGTTCCGTCAGGCACGCTCCACTGGCGACCTTCTCACCTACCTTTCAGACTCCTGGTCATCCTCCTTTCGGGCCTTTAGCGATAGCTTTGCCATTGCACTTGGCATCTCAAAGGCTTTCGATCGAGTCTGGCATAAATCTTTGATTTCCAAACTGCCCTCCTACGGTTTCTATCCTTCTATCTGTGCCTTCATCTCTAGCATTCCTTTCTTGTTGTTCTATAGCTGCTGTTGTAGACGGTCATCGTTCTTTTCCTAGACCTATCAACAGTGGTGTTCCTCAGGGCTCTGTCCTATCACCAACTCTCTTCCTTTTATTCATCAATGACCTTCAAAGCTGTACATCTAACCCTATCCACTCATATGCTGATGATTCCACCCTTCACCTTTCCATTCGATTTCCGCAACGTCCATCTCAGCAGTTACTTCAGCAAACAAGGGATGAGGCTATGGCACACCTAATGTCTGACTTGGCTCGTATCTCTGATTGGGGTAAAAATAATCTTGTTATTTTTAATGCATCAAAAACTCAGTTCTTACACATATCAACCCGACAAAATCTTCCTCAGGATTACCCACGAACGTTTAATAATGTCCAGCTCAGTTCTGCATCATCCTTGAACATGCCTGGGGTTTCATTCTCTCGGGATTTGTCTTGGAAAGAACATATTACATCTCTTGTGAAATCTGCTTCCAAGAGATTAGGTGTGCTAAGCCGACTCCGAACTTTCTTTACCCCTGCACAATTGTTGACCTTGTACAAGGGTTTTATTCGCCCGTGTATGGAGTACAACTCTCATGTGTGGGGAGGCTCCCCACATGCAGCTCTTCTCAATAGGGTGGAGTCAGAGGCTTTTCGTCTCATTAACTCTCCTCCTCTTACTGATTCCCTTCAACCTTTGTCTCTTCGCTGCACTGTTGCTTCTTTTTCTCTCTTCTATCGCTACTTCAATGGTCACTGTCCCTCTGAAATGACTGCTTGCATCCCTCCACCTCTACGACGGGCACTTAGTACCCGTCTAGCAACAAACTCTCATCCCTTTTCTGTCCAACTCTCTAATGCAAGAGTTAACCGTCCTTCATTTATGCAACTGGTCAACTCTGGAACTGTCTCCCTCTGTCTGTATTCCCTACTTCCTATGATCTCCAGTCTTTCAAACGCAGTGTGTCAAGGCATCTCGGAATGAATGAATCTTGAATTTGGCTCTCTTTTGTACTGTTTTTACTTTTTCTTGGAAGGAACAGTATGCAGGCCCTGGCCTTTGGTTCCTTCTTCCTTGCATAAAAAAAAAAAAACTGGGTCTGAGTCAGCCTAACTGGCCCTGAGTCAATCTAACCGGACCTGAGTGAACCCAGCTGGACCTGAACTGCATTAAGTTGATTAAAGTGGCAAGACGGGATCGAAATGAATGCGACGAGCCTGCTTTCAACATTTATGAGACTGAATGCGTCTAACTTGATTGAATTTATTGCATTAATTCCCGAATGGTCCTGAATAAACGTGTGCTGTTCTGACTGTCGGATTGGATATAAAAGAATTAAATGGACATAAAATTATGTGAATGGGACTAACTGAACATGAATAGCTCCGAACTTACCCCAGTACCTGCATGGGCATGAAGTGACAAATGGTAAAACTGACCGCCTAAAGCAATCGATGCAACTCTGCCTGAAGTGGTCTGAACTGCGTACTACATTAGTTTCTTTCCCAATTTTTTTACGTAGGAATTTCAAAGGGCATTTCGACTTTCGTTCTTCTGATGTTTATGCCAACATGATGAAGGTATGTGGTCCACGAACACACTTGTTAAATACAAAATTATACGTTGCTTTGAAAAATATCAAGAACTTCGAAAAAACAACTTTTGTGTTTCGCAATTTGAGTGTGATGAAGAACTAGGAGATGCCGCTCCTGGAACCACACAACACACCACTGGACAATCAACAACAAAAGTATACCACCACTTTCCTCTCATTCTGAGACACGGATGAAGCATTGTGATATGTACTGTAGACAACCCTATTATTTAACTGCAGTTAATTTCCCATGGCATTATTTAGTACTGGAAAATATGTAAAACGGCAAAGTTCAGGATGTTGTAACTTCAAGTTAACAGTTTTACAGCTCTATCTGAGTCTGAAGTAATTGCTCCTTTTCTTGTCCATCAGATTCCAAGAGGTGCAATGCTTTTTTGGTTGGCGTAATTTGCTTAAAATGTAACCACAATCCAAGAGACTTCCTTTTGGTTTGAGAAATTCTCCTTCAGTATTCATGCGACTTAACCATTCAGTCTTTAGTGGCATGATGGGACACTCTCTTTTTGCTTACCTAGATGACATCATTGTTGTGAATAAATCAGTCCCTGACCATTTTGCCAGACTACAACAAGTATTTGAACGCCTAAAGCTAGCAGGCCTGAAAATCAACCTCAGTTAATGTGATTTCCTGAGAAAGAAAATCAACTTTCTAGGACATGTCGTCGATATACTAATGATGACAAAACTAAGGCGATCCTCAATTTCCCAAAACCTACCACTACCGATGCTGTCAGAAGTTTCCTAGGTCTAAGTGGTTACTACCGTAGATTCATTAAAGACTATGTAAAGATCGCCAATCCTTTAACCCACTTACTAAAGAAGAATGTATGCTTTGTATGGACTAACGATCAGTCCCAGGCTTTCCAAGCACTAAAGACAGCTCTTGTCAATGCCCCAATTTTAGCATTCCCTGATTATACCAAACCCTTCCTTCTATGCACAGACGCCTCAGGCGCAGGACTTGGTGCATTTTTAATGCAACTCGATCAAGCAACCAGGAAGCGTGTAATAGCGTATGCTAGTCGCGCCCTTGCCACCGCTGAACGTAATTACAGTGTCACCGATTTAGAAGCTTTGGCAGTAGTCTGGTCCTTCAAACATTTCAGAGACATAGTATATGGTTATCCAGTGCATATCCAGACAGACCACCTTCCTCTATGTGATTTGTTTAAGGGACGCAGCCTCACTGGTAGGTTAGCTAGATGGTCCATCACCATCCAGGACTTCATTCCCACTTTCAAGTATGTCTCAGAAAAATCGAATGTAGTCGCCGACGCACTCTCACGTCATGTATCCGCACCTGCCACGTCCCTGCAGCCCAAGGCCACTGACAGCACAACCTTAACATCAGAGGATGTTCAAAACTCTCAGTGCAAAGATTTCATATGGTCCCAAATAGTTTATTTCCTCGAATCAGGAGATGCATCGACCTTACCTACTCTACCAGTACCACTAGATGAGTTCAATTTAAAAGATGGTCTCTTGTACAGAAAAACATTCCTTACAGAGAAGGATTTGCCCAACAGAGAAGTACACCAACTCGTTGACCCTACTGATCTGATATCTGCGGTCCTTCACATCATTCATGATACACCTCACGCATCCCATCCAGGTAAAGACCGATGCTTGCGCCAAGCTCGTCTCGAGTACCATTGGTCAACCATGCGTCGCGATATCAATGCGCACTGTGACTCTTGCATCTCGTGCCACCGCCACAAAGGTTCCACCGGCTTACCTGCACCGCTCTTACAATACCCAATCCCGTCACGACCATGGGAAACAGTGTCCATCGATCTTCTAAAACTCCCTCTTACGGAATCAGGCGCAGAGTATTTGTTTGTGGCAGTCGACCACTTCTCACGCTACTGTGTCCTCGTACCCCTCTCAGATAAGACCGCGAAGAGTGTTGCACGTGCCTTCGTAGATCACGTAATTTGCCCGTTCAGTACACCACATACCATCCTCACTGACAATGGTACTGAGTTCAACAATAGTCTCCTGGATGAGATCTGTCGCCGCTTTAAAATTAATAAATGCAATGTCGTGCCTAACTATCCAGCTTCCAGTGACCTTATACCCATAATTCGTCATGGGATGACTGGGTTCCCCAAGTGGCATCCTCAATCAATAGCTCCATCAACGCTTCCATTGGCGAATCTCCCTACTTTGTCCTCTTTGGTTTTGGCAAACACCTCCCATACACCCTGTTATCCTCAAAGCCAGACCCCATCTATAACATGGATGATTATGTCAAAGTAAAGCTGGCCAACTTCCAAACAATCCATCAGTATGTAACATCCAATCTCACTTCATCTAAGGAGGACATGCTACAACGCCAAAATAAATGTGCCTCTCCTATCACTATCAACGTCGGTGATCTAGTCTTTGCTCATTCCCATACGCGCACCTCAAAATTGGATGACAAATTTACCGGCCCCCACAGCGTACTAAATAAACAAACAAACAAGTTCCACATCCAAGACCTCTCCACTACAGACACTAAGTGGGTCCATGTTGACGATCTAAAGCGTGCCCAACGAGGCTGTTTTGGAAGAATCACTTGCACAACCTACTGCTCTCCCTCCTACTCCACAAATCCCTCAGTCTACCCCATCTCCACCTATCCATCAGTCTCCTTCATCACCCCCTACGCCTGCTCATTCATCAACCAGTCAATATTGATCCAAACTGCGTTCTGCCCGTCAACCTCTCCAGGAACTCTCCCATTAATTCTCACCTTATATTCTAGGTACGATGTTAGCGGTCTACCTGCTGACAGTGCTGACCATCCTAGGGTCTGGGTCCGGTGAGGACGATGGTGGAGTACGTCCCGGGGCCTTGGTCGGCTTGGGAGGCGAGGTAATGTTCATCGAAGATATAGTCTCCCTGCGCTACGATCTTGCGCCCCTGGCCGACGTAGCCATCGCCCTGCCTGCCTACGCGCACCAGCTCCACAAAATCAAGACCCACCTCAAAGCCCTCATGGGGAAACACAACCCAAATCAGTATTTATATCATCTTTTCCTCCCACTCTCCTAGCAGTTGCAATACATAACTGGCAAATTCACTGAGCTCAATGACACATTCTCCATTCAGACACCTGTAGGTCGTTCTCGTGTGAAACGAGGTCTCTTTGACCTCGGAGGTGAGATTCTAAGTGGCTTGTTTGGCGTCGCTACAGCCCGCGACCTTTCTGGCTTCAAATCTGACCTAGCTCATTTAGCTTCAGCCCTAGAATATCAACGCCGAGTCATCAAGGTCCAACACACTATGTTACGCAAGATTACAGCCCACCTAAATGAAGTAACTTACACTCTGAACAACTTCACCGACATCTTAAAACAACACCTCTCAAATCTCAAAGTTATTTCTCAGTTCTTTTATCTCAAACTCAGCTTAGATAATCTCCAACTAGCCATTGACTCTATTCTCTCAGGTCACTACCTTGGTCCGTATCCTAGTCGATGCCATTAATGGACGTGTCGCTGCAGACTTAGTACCTATCTCAGCTCTCCGCTCTGTATTAGAATGGGCTCACTCTACTTTCGGTTTATCCCCAGTACTCCCCTACTCCTCTCTCGAATATTACTATCCAGTTCTCGAGGCCACTCTTCTCACCAAATACGTCGTCGTCCATATCCCTCTACGTTCTGCCATCACCTTCAACCTTTTCCACATCACTTCCTTCCCCTTCAGATACAACAACTCCTTATTGCAAGTCCCTGTTCCTTCAGAATATTTCCTCCTCTCACATGACCATCTTTCAGTTGCCTTCCTTTCTACCACAGACCTCCAGCAATGTTCCTCCCTCACCCGTACCTCTCGTCTCTGTGCTGCCCACCTTTTCGCTATCTTCCCCAGCAGCGCTACACCCTGTGAGTCTGCTTTAGTTCGCAACCATTCCATATACTCGGCCTGTTCCTCTGTTCCAGCTCCTAAGCTCCCAGTCCACCATGCTCACCTCAACCACGTCCAGTACTTCTTCTTTACTGTTATCTCTGTCACCATCATGTGTCCTGGTACTTCGCTCCTCGCCATACCTGCTAGTGGTCTCTACAAAGCACCGGACTATTGTACCGTCAAATCAGAGTCAGTCATCACTTACGCCAGTCGCTATCACCAGTCAGTCCGTAAACACTCCTATGCCATCTTCCAACCAACTGACATGCCTTCCCACCTGCCCTCTGCTAACATTACCATCACCTCCCTTAACATGCGTATGCTAACATTCCTCAACGACGGTGACTTCATTATGGATCAATTTTCTCTGTCCTTCATCCGTTCATGGGTTCATCGAACCGTTGTTTCCCCCTGTGGCCATCTCTTTCGTAGGTTTTCTCCTCGTCATCTGTGCAGTGCACTGTTGTGTCCGGAAAATGGAACACAGACTACAGGAAATTAGAATCGCAACTGGCATAGTACGCCCTCCACAAGACGTTGAAACTACCCGTACTTAGTGCCCTCGCATTCAGTGACTATCAGTGCCACCTGATATGTAACAAACTGTGGACAGAAAAAGTACCACCAGCACTTGTTGGCATATCTCTGATACAGTAATGTGTGACATATGGAAACTAACATAAAAAAAAACACACACACACAAAATGGAAAGACATGTGTACCCTATTTAACAAGAGTTATCTACTTATATAGATATAAGAACCTGAATCCTCCTTGTGTATCATATATCACCATGACTCCTTGTGTATCATATATCAACATGACTCCTTGTGTATCTTATATCAACATACTTTCCCCTGTAACAATGTATATCCCTAGCTTACATCCTCTTGACATGGCCATGTCCTCCCTCCAACCCCTTTATCATAATTCAAGGCTCCCACGCCTGTATCATAATTCTTCTCTCCAAACCCTGTATCATAATTCAAGCCTCCCACCCCTGTATCATAATTCGTACCTCCGACCACTGTATCATAATTCCTCCCTACCGTCCCCTGTATCATAATTCCTCCCTCCATCCACTGTATCATACTTCCCCTTTGTACAAACCTCCCACCTACCTTAGTCATGTGAACGACCCCATATAACTCCTCTCTCGTGTCAGGAGACACCTCAGCTACTTGGAGGAGTATTGTACCATTCCCGTTATATGTATGTATCATCCCCGTTATGTGTATGTATATATACTCCCTCCCACTATGTGCCCCCACTAAAACTGCTGACCTACTCAGCCGCTCCCAGGCTCGAACACCAACCGATAGCAGATGTACCCGTCAGTTCAGGGCTAACTTTCATACAGGCAACATACTGTCCCCGTACTCCACAATTAAAAGCCGTAAATAGCTACTGCAGGACCGGCCTATCCCGACCGAAGTGGGGACGATACAGCCAATGTATCTCTACCAAGTGGCTTAGGCTGTCTGATAGAGATTGTAAGTAGGGTGAGACTGTAGTGTTGGAGTGGCTTTGGATGTGTGTGTGTACCATTCCCCTTATATGTATATGTGTATGTATTATGCCTCCCTCACTGTATACCCCCCACTGTATGCCCGCCCCCACTGTATCCAAAACTGCAGCGTTAGCAGTGTTCCCAGGCTAGCCTAGCCAATCAGCTCCATATGTTTCGACTCCAGGCCAGTCGGAGGGCTGACATCAGAGAGGCAACACCTATATTTCTGTGCTCCACATTAAAAGGCGTAAATACCTACTCCAGGACTTTCCTTCAACCATCAGAGAGGGGTGTTACATTTTTGGTAGCAGCGGTGATCAACCCTCGTTTCCAAACGCCTCCTACAGTGATTTAGTGCCACCTACAACTACTAAATGCACCACCTCTCACGGCCTCGCCCTCTCGCCCTCACTCTCGTGGCGTAATTGTCGTCATTAGTATGAATGCCCTGTGTGTCGACGACATGTCCTAGAAAGTTGATTTTCTTTCTCAGGAAGTCACATTTACTGAGGTTGATTTTCAGGCCTGCTAGCTGTAGGCGTTCCAATACTTGTTGTAGCTTGGCAAAATGGTCAGGGACTGATTTACTTACAACAATGATGTCATCTAGGTAAGCAAAAAGAGAGTGGCCCATCATACAACTAAGGACCGAATGGATAAGTCGCATGAATACTGAAGGAGCATTTCTCAAACCAAAAGGAAGTCTCTTAAACTGAAAATGTCCAGAAGGAGTGCTGAAGGCTGTAATTGGGCGAGAGGATTCTTCCATTTCGACCTGCCAGTATCCACTGAGGAGGTCTAGGGATGAGAAGACTGCGTTATTTTCACCTAGCGATTCTAGCAAATCTGTGAGGACAGGTAACGGGAAACGGTCGGCGACGGTTACAGAGTTTACCTTACGTTAGTCCACTACTGGTCTAAAGTTGCCGTCCTTCTTTGGGACTAAGAAAAGAGGACTATTCCATGGACTGACGGAGGGTTCGATAATGTCCTGAACTAACATTTGCTGTACCATCTGATCTGTCTGTTTTCTCAAGCTGTGAGGTAACCAATAGGCTGGTATGTAAATCGGCTGAGTTGCTGGCACTAGGTCTACGTGATGTTTGACTAAGTCTGTCTTGCCCATTTGTTCTCCGGGTAAGGCTACCACATTTCTGTAAGCGTGCAAAAGGTCGAGCAGTTGAGATTTATGCTGCGGAAAATCTTTGCAAGTTAGGTTTGAAAGCAGGTCATGTGAACGAGTCGGAGCAGATCCCGTAGAGTT
>JAGKTI010031587.1:0-12099 GCA_018397915.1 Birgus latro
GGGGAAGGGAGCTAAGGAACGTTATGAGTGACAGGGGGAAGGGAAGGGAAGGGAGGAAAGGGATGGTTTGATGGACAGGAGTAAGGGATGTTGTGAGAGGGAGGCAGGAAGGGGAGTAATGGATGTTATGAGGACAGGGTCGCTTTCAGTAATTAAGGCTGAGTTGGGTAAAATGGTACTTCTTTCGAACGGATTGCTCCAGTCACGTCAGTCAGATGCCTACCCTCCCTCTTTTCATTAACTCTTTCAGCCCGAGGATGTCTTCTTTATTTTTTTTTCCTTGCTGTGTCCTGACCAGTTCACTCAGTTCAGGAGAGACTATTCGAGTTAGGGGAGTTCCATATTAATATTATAACCCTTCAATATTGGAGTGCTCTTCTAAGCTGAACTGTTTAGTCGAAAGAAAATAAAAACGATGTCTTTGAGCTAAAACGGTAAATACTACTTCCACTAACGCCATTTACCATTATACAATGAAAATATTTTATTCTCCTTACTGCTAAGGAATTCTATTTTGCAAAAAGAAACACCTCATTTACGGCTCGCATCTTGAACCTTCTTACCAAGAACCACAATACATACTTTCTAGGGAAGAATTATAGCCTACCCGCATATGGAAATGTTGTTCATGAAGGTATCTACTCTACTGATAACTTTTCCCTATGTTTATATATGTGTAGTTTTCCCATTTGAACATCACACACCACTATAAAATTAGGATAACTTGGTTTTTACAATTTTTTTATTGGTTTGTCTTTGTTTTATTCTATTCATCCCAGCGCCACATATTTGCCACCCAGTGTTCTCCTCGGGTTGTCTGATCACTTTTAGATGTAATTTCCCTGCATCATACCATTTCATGATATGTTCCTCCACTCACCAGCCCGTCTTACCCAGTTAATATTCTTCTTTATCCCACTCATTAGTTTTTTTCCAGACCTTTCCCCTACTGGTTTCATCTCTCTCTCTGTCTCTGTCTCTGTCTCTCTCTCTCTCTCTCTCTCTCTCTCTCTCTCTTTCTCTTTCTTTTTTTCTTTCTCCCTCCCTCCTTCTTTCTCTCTCCTTCCCTCTTCCCCTTCCTTCCCTCTCCTTTTTCTTCCTTTCTTTTTCTTCTCCTCTTTCCTCTTTTTNAGCGTCCACTCTAAACTCTTTCCTCGCCCTTTGTCATTGTGCCTATAATTATATTATTACTCTCTTTCTAGTCGTATTTTCTTCTCTCTGTTTTTATGTCCCCACCTCCTTTTCAGATACATGTTGCGTTTACTATTTTTTCCACCGTTCTCTACATTCTGCACATAATTTTTTCACGTCTGGTTTCCCTCAGTTAATTTTCTTCACACCACCTGTTTTGCCTGATCCCTTTCCTATCATCCATACTCCTATTTTTTTTTGTTTCCACTTTTCCTTCAAGTTTATTCTTCACCTTCCTTCATTGTGCCTTAAGTCCTGTATATATCTGGCTCAGCTCCTCCAGTTCTCTCGTTCTCTCACACTTTCTTCTCACATATTTCTTCCTCATAATACATTTTCCCGTTCCTCCATCCTCTCCTCCTTTATTACACTTAACATTTCTGGTCATAAAGTCTACTATAACTTGCTTTATTTATCTCTCTTACATATACTTCTTACCTTTAGGCATTTTTTCCCTGCACCCTCCTTTATAGTGTCTATAATCCTCTGGTCTTTTGGGTTCCACTCTTCTCAATTTTTTCATTCTGATTAAAATATTTCTACTTATTTATCTGACTCTATCATATTCCCACTGTCTTCAGTATTTTTCCTGTTCCCCCTAATTTCTTTCTCCACCTTCCTTCATTGTGGCCTAACCTCTACTCATCTCATTTTCTTGTTATCAGCTCTCTTCCCATTTTACCCTCTCCCTCTTTTCCTCTCTGCCGGCTCTCCTGCCTCCTCCCTCCATCCCTCGGCTTTCCCGGCCTGTTTTCCTCCTTGCCGCTTTCTATTATTCATATTCAATAGTTATCGTATTTCCTCCCTTCAGACATTGTCCCGTTCCATTTACTTTCCCTCCCCATTCCCTCTCGTCTACTCTTCTCACTTTCTACATTCCTGTTAACTCATACGTTCTCTTTCGACTCCCTCTTATATATTCCGTTCTCATAGCCTCTTTTCCCGTTCCCTCCACATTGTTTCTCTACCTTCTCTCATTATGCCAACAGTCATGACACCCATTCACATGCATTTTCCTCTCATTCGTGTTCGTAAACCTCTCACACTCGCATATAAATGTCAGTGAACTTTTTCTTCTAACTTATTCGCTCTTTCCGCCTCTTTCTTCCCCTCCCCTCTCCCCTTCATCTCCCTCTTCCTCATCTTACCTCTCCTTCTTTACTCTTCTTCTCAATATTGCTTGTTTTCGATCCGTCTAATTCTCCCACCTACATTCACCTTCTCTTTCTTGCCCCTCTTTGTCTTCTCTCCTTTCCTCCGTTTCTCTTTCTCCTTTTTCTCTTCTTCCTTCTCTCTTTCCCTCTCTTATTCCCTCTCCTCTCCCACCACTCCATCTCTTCCTTCCCCGCCTACTTACCCCCCTCCTCCTCCTTCCGTTCCCCTCTCTCTTTCTCCCAGACGACCTGTAATGACACAGATTTGTTAAATTTTACGGCTCCTTTTGGGTGAGTTAGTGACACAAGCCTCACACCAGCCGCCAACCACTGCCCTCACCTCACCGCCACAAACTGACCCGCTCATTCAACTTTATTCCTGCGCACTGATCAAAGGGATCCTTGTGCTTGGACTACTTCTGGCCATACTATTATCTGTGCTGGCTGCATTGGCCATGGCTTATTGTGGAATGGAATAGAGTGTCTTGTAGTATTTTTCTTTCAAGCCTTTGCAAATGAAAGGGTACGTACGTGTGTTTCTTTGTTTCTGCCTATACACTTCTCTGTATAAGCGACATTCACTTTGACTATTGTGGTCTTGTGCAACTGTGTGGAGTGTTGCAAAATACTCAGCTGTGTTATATTTATATTTATATAACGTATTTTTTTTCTCTCTCTGCAAAAAGTCTCTTGTTTTCTTAATGTTTCTTGCCATACTCTATCAATGCAGACTACGATCACCATTAGTGAGGCAGAGTACTGCTGGGTAATGCGGAGTATTGTGTGGTATGGAAAACCATTCTCACAAATGGAAAGTCGGTACATTTAAAAAGTACAACAGTTCCACAGCAATGTCCCTTGGAAATAAAAAGGCTCTTCCATGTGCGGGTGTAAATTCTCAATATGAAAAAAATGAAGGCGCCGAAATCAAGATATGTTATGGAGTATTTTTTTCTTCCTTTCAAGATTTATATTTCTACGCAGTGCAAGAGGGATTCTTGTACTCTAACCGTTTCTGGCCATAATCTCTGTGAACGCAGCCTAAGCTCTAAAATTTAACTGCGAACGTGCTTAATTACTTCATCGCTTTCCTAAATAACTTTGAATGTATAATTTATGGGAACAGTTACAGGATAATGACAAAGATACAACTGATGATGTTGGTGATTATGATGTGTATCTTGTCCAGTTTAAAAAGTCATACCATGGACATTGTGGAGATTCGTAGCTTTAATAAGATGGTGCTCTTGGTATAATCATTTATGTTTGTCAGGACAGGAAAACAAGATTTAGGTTAAAGGTTAATTAATGATGGTGATGGTGAACTCCGATGTAATGTGGTTGTGTTGCCGTTATTAGATGTGCGCTTTTCCTTTAATGGGTTATGTGTTTCTAAAGAAAATGTTTTTGTCAAAACAGGTTAAGATAATGAAGATAGAAATGATGATAATGATGGCGCTGGTGATGCTGATATTGGTGGTGGGTAGGACATACCTCGGTCTAGTTCCAATATATCATCTTGTGGATGTGGCATTATTTTAACAGTGTCGTACTATTTGGATTTTTTTTTTTTTTTGTGCAGCAGTTTTGAGTGAGTTGGGTAAAAGAGAGAATAGGATAGAGTACCAGGAGAAATTGAAAGATGAGTGGAACTCAGTGAAAGATCAGGAGAATGACAGTGTGGAGGAAGAATGGAAGTTGTTTAAGAGTGGTGTGGCGGGGCATGCAGAAGAGGTGTGTGGTGGGAGACGAGTGGGTGGTGGTGTAAGAAAGGGAAGTGAATGGTGGTGTGAGGAAGTAAGTATGGCTGTGGCTGAGAAGAGACATGCATATGAAGTGTGATTGCAAAGGAAGGATGAGGTGTCATATGAGAGGTGTAAGGAAAAGAGGAATAGGGCGAGAAGGGCTGTGCGTGATGCTAAAGTGGCAGCAGATGAGAGGTGGGGTGGGCGGTTGACTGAGAATTTTCAGCAGAATAGGTAAATATTTTGGAAGGAGGTGAAAATGGTGTGAAAGGGAGAGTCTGGGAAGAAAGAGCGAGTAAAAGCAGAGGATGGAAGGATGTTAACTGAGATGGATGCAGTAAGGAAGAGATGGGCGGAGTATTTTGAAAGATTGTTAAATGTAAAGGAGGAAAGGGAGGCTGAGATTGTGGCAGATGGAAGGGTGCAAGGAATAATTGTGTTGAGAGAGTTGAATGATTCTTTGATAACGATGGAGGAAGTGCAGGAGGCAGTAAAGGAGATGAAAACAGGGAAAGCTGCAGGTATGGATGGGTGTGCTGTGCAATGTGTGAAAGGTGTTGGAGCGACTATTGTTGACTGGTTAGTAAGATTATTGAATGTGTGCTTTGTGCAAGGTATGGTGCCAATTGACTGGGCAAGTGCTTGTGTGGTCCCGCTGTATAAAGGTAAGGGTGATAAGTATGAATGTACTAACTTTAGGGGTATAAGTCTGTTTAGTGTTGTAGGTAAGGTGTATGGTACAGTGTTAATTAAGAGAGTTAGATAGGGTACAGACGGAGTGACTGGTGATGAGCAGTGTGACTTTAGGACAGGAAAGGGATGCATGGATCAGGTGTTTGCTGTGAAACAGGTGTGTGAAAAGTATTTAGCGAAAGGTAAGGATGTGTTTTTGGGCGTTCATGGATTTAGAGAAAGCGTATGATAGAACTGATAGGGAGGCTTTAAAGATTGTATGGACTTGATAGCAGGTTGCTAAAAGGAGTGAAAAGTTTTTATGTAAATAGTAGAGCTTGTGTAAGAGTGGGAAATACTATGAGTGATCGGTTTCCCGTGAGAGTGGGACTGCGGCAGGGATGTGTGATGTCACCTTGGTTGTTTAATATTTATGTGGATGGTGTTGTAAGGGAGGTGAATGCAAGAGTGTTAGGTGGAGGACTGAGTCTGGTGAATGTTGATGGTAGAGAGTGGAATCTGAAGCAGCTGCTGTTTGCGGATGATACTGCACTGCTGGCTGATTTAGAGGAGTGATTGAGACAGTTGGTAGAGGAGTTTGGAAGGGTGAGTAAAGGAGGAAATTTAAATTAAATAAGAATAAGAGTAAAGTGATGAAGTGTTCGAGGTTGGTAGATGGTAGGAGGATGAATGTAGTTTTGAGTGGTGAGTTCCTTGAGGAGGTTGAGTGTTTAAAGTATTTAGGGACACATGTTGCTGTGGATGGAAGAATAGATGCAAAAGTGAAGTTTAGAATAACTGAAGTAGGAAAGGTGTGGGAGGAATGAAAAAAGTGTTTAGATGTCGTTTGCTTAGAATGGATGTAAAGAGAAGGCTGTATGAGGGTGTTGTGGTACCGACTGCTTTATATGGGACTGATACGCGGAATGTGGGTGTAGCAGAGAGGAAAAGTTTGAATGTAATGGAGATGAGGTGTCTGAGGAGTATGTGTGGAGTGACACGTATGGATCGAGTGAGAAATGATGAAGAGCGATGGCGAACTGGAGTTGTTTGGGATATGACTGGTCGAGTTAAGCAGAGGGTGTTGCGATGGTTTGGGCATATGTAGAGAATGGATAATGAGCGATTGGTTAAAAAGATATCAAGATCAAATGTGAGAGGTGTAATGCTGAGAGGAAGACCACGAATAGGATGGATGGACAGTGTGAAGAGAACGTTGGATGCGAGAGGGTTTGTTGAGCAAGGAAGAGTGGCTGTGCGTGATAGAAATGAATGGAGAGAAAATGTGAATGATTAACTGATGACGCAGCCCTGAGGGGATATTCTCCCGCATTTTGTCTGATCAGCTGATCAGGTCATGTGTGTGTAAGGGAATGGGTCCATTATGATGTGGCAGGGGTAAACCAGCTCTGCTGTCGGGCCCTGCTGAAGATGTCACTGACTACACTGCGCAGTTGACCCTCGTGAGGTGTGGTGCGGTGAGGATCTGTCCCGTCTCCCCTTTGGGGCTAAGATGCGAATGAATGTGTTTCAGTGGATGAGTAAATTGGGAGTGTGTCGTCGGTTACCTCACTGTCCTTCGGGGAAGTAGCCTAGGTATGTAGATAGATAGATAGTTGTGGGAAATATGGCAAGGACGATAACTAAGATGAAAATTATTTATTTTGAGTTGCCTCAGTATTTTTTTATGTAGATATTTAACTTGATGCATTCGAACATCTAGAGAAAGTTTTTGTGCATCTGTGTTTCCCTTCGCGTTTATTAGAGCAAGTTTGGTTACGACGAAAATACAAATGAGGAATTTTGTATCTTGACTTCACTATTTTCTCTTGTTGATTTTTTCCCTTGAGTCACAATATTGGATAATAGTTGTTTTTTTTTCCGTAGCTGCACCTACCCATAACCAATAATTCACTGGGAAATGTTGGGAACGAAGAAAAAGAATTTGAAATGGTGTCCGTACCCTTGCTTCACATACATAGATACATACCAACATACATACTTACATACATAAATACATACCTGCATGCATACATACATACCTACGTATATACTGTACATAGTTACATACTGTACATACATACATACAGAAGTGTACACATGCATATGTATAGATATAGATGTGGATCGATAGACAGAGTGAGACAGAAGACAGGCAAATAGTAAGACACAGAGAGATAGATTGACAAACAGATAACATTTAGTAAGTTGCCTACATATCTAAAATACAGTTGTTTACCACTGGCACTTGCACTGGTTCTATAGGCCATTGATGTCACGCACAGCACTAATTTTCAGCACTTCACTGGAGTGTGGCTGGTGAAGATGTATTATTAGTTAATGGGCTTATATACATGTTATTATTATTATTTTTCTTCACCTTCTTCTTCTTATTATTATATGGGTGACTACACTCCCTCTTCTGTCTTTTTTTTCCTTCATTCTTTCCTCTTCCTTCTGCCTTTGTGTGACTCTACAGCGAGTGACAAGCCAAATGGTTTTCTGTACACTAGGAAACCATTTACTACGCTGGGTGGTAACCTTATAACCAAATTTTGGCTCGTGGTGGTTAAGTGGGCAATTACGGCGTTCCAATCAGATTGAGCCGGT
Organism: Birgus latro; assembly: GCA_018397915.1. Taxonomy (NCBI): domain Eukaryota; kingdom Metazoa; phylum Arthropoda; class Malacostraca; order Decapoda; family Coenobitidae; genus Birgus; species Birgus latro. The sequence continues at coordinate 7,373 of JAGKTI010031587.1, forward strand.
GAAGGTTTATATCCAAGGGATGGTTGGGGTTTATTGCTCATGTAATGCCACTCAGGGATGAGTGAGGCTGGTCACTCTCATCTTAAATGTCAGAACCAACTTGCCTAGCCCCGGGTTTCTACGCTCCTCATGGTGCAACGTAGTATTAGATGATGAATGAATTATTGCTGTTTTGTTGTTTCTATTATTATTATTATTATTATTATTAGTAGTAGTAGTAGTAGTAGTAGTAGTAGCAGTAGTAGTAATTTTTTTTAATATCACCGAAGGAAGAAACCCGAAATTAGGGATGTTCATGAAAAGAAATTACATTTATTTTTTTTTTTCCGGTATCTATCCCATTCTCTTCTCTCTGTCCGAGTATGCCTGGGGAAGTCCAGTCCAGCTGTTGTAAACAACAATAATAGCAATAAAGCCGTTCAATCTCTCTCCCAGTATTGCGTTTTCCCACCCACCTCCCTCGGGAGTCTCCGCCCCCCCAAAACCGAGTCAGCAGATTTTCGCTTTGTACACATATTGCTTCAGTTTTATTCATGCCTTGCGCTGCCACAGCATCTCCATCTTTTCTTCTACGTTTATATCGGAAAAATGTCAGAGAAAAATATTTCATTCCTTTATGAGTAATATAGATATTGTAAAGAAAGATGCAATTATTCTTGATCTGTCTGTAGATAATTAAAGCTGATTCAAGTGTATGAAAATGAACACTTTTATTCCCCCTTTTCACATAGGATTAAAAGATGCCAAGAAAAATAATTGCAACATTTCTTAATTTGGAAGATGAGAAATAATTAAACCAATAAATAAAGACTTAAAAACGGAACGAGTTCCTAACTGTTACATCTTGCTTACTATACCGTTGGAAGTACTAAGCCGCTTGCACCACAAATGCTTGGCAGTGGGATCGCCACACACCTAGGCCAGCATTAAAGGATAAACTGGATGGGCATATCGTCTTGTATGACATACTGAGCAGAAATACAGTACGTAGTATCTCTTCTCCTTTATTACAAGAGATGAATGTAGAATACAAAACATAAACCATCCCCCCACCTCTACGTGGCTTTTATTCGGCTTAAGGCAGACTTCTCGCACTGAAGGGATTAATGAACGTTGCAGCTAACTCCTCCAGTTCACAGTCTGGCCCAAGCGGAATAGCATCGTTTGGAGAGAGGAAGAATAATTATGAAACAAAAAAGGCTAAAGAATGGGCTAATTATCTTTCAAGTTTCGGTTAATACATCGGGGAAACGTGGAGCGATCCGAGGCATCATGCGTGACTCTTAATTAACCCTTTCTTGTTCTTGCCATCTCTAGGCAGCTTACTTCAGCCATGGAGACACATTTCAAACTGAATTTGTCAAGTACAGCCTTCATTAATCCCTTTCCTAGAACTGGTCTTTCCTAAACTGAGTATTGTCGCTTCGAGATAGTAAAAATATAATCGAATAGCCGTTATCGGTGACATCATTTATATTATGTTCTTGCTACTTCCAAGTACTGTTCTCAGTTTACATCCGAAACCACTTCTCCACCTTGAAGGATTAGATATTTCCATCATAAAATATATCAGTACTAGCGTGGTCTCTGGGACAGCATAAAATATTCTGGTAGAGGCAACAATGAACTAAAAATAGTATCGACGTAATCTGTAAAGCACGCGACCCACCGATTTTTGTTTCTTTGTGCGTCGGACTCCGGGCAGTCCTCCTACGCACACTGGATGGCATCTTACATATTCACACGAACACTGTTACCATACCGTCATACCGTCTAAAACACCCTAAGGCTGTTTGGTTCATCACTGGTGTGGTGGTATTAACATTATTTATATTTCAAACTGTACCCTGCCCCAGCTGCTATTGACGTCTGCACCTCGGTCTGCAGTTCTCCGTTTACCACTTGGCAGCCGCCTCATGTTCAATATGAGCGTCTTCTGTGCTAAGTTATACTCCCTTGATGGCAGCAGGAAGGAAATACAAGGCTGTCAACCCACTGACGGTGTTCATGAACACTTTACAACCTCTTCACAGTGAAAGATCTCTTATTAGAAACGAAATCGCATGGAGGTAGGAGCAATTAGCTGAAATGGCTCCATTGTATTGAAGGGGTTAATACTTACACTACGATGACGCACTACCACACTGTATGCTCGTAAGTAGCACTGACCCCCGCGCCTCTCTCTCTCTCTCTCTCTCTCTCTCTCTGGGGGGTAGGGAGGGAGAAGGAGCTTGCCATCTAAGTCTTGCTGCTCATCAGAGGATTTTGTTCTCCTTACGTGCCTGTCTTAACGATCTTAGTTTTTTGGCGAACAAGACCTGAACATATTATTCGTAAAGATAATACAGCGGTATGTAAGCATACAACTGTTGACAACTGTGAACAATGGGTCCTTGGTTACACAAATACGTCTGAACATCATATGACACTGTAAAAGTAGCATTGAGTACGCTACGAGCAAAATAGTGACAATAGAGTGTGTCGTTTACATATGACGCATCTTTATAAAACAGTCTCTTTCATAGCTGGCATATAATAATTATGCTCGCCACAATCTGGCGGATTTCTTTATACACTCCTGTGTTTAGTGACTCTCCATAATCCCATCCATCGTGTGCCGTTCCCATTCCCTTCCCAGGCGTCCTCAGGTATTCCGTCGCTCTATACCCCCAGACACCGGCCAGTAATTGTTTAATTGTTCCTCTTTTCGGCATCTGGTGAGACGTCACAGGGTCCAGTATCCTGTCAGATGGTCCTCCTCAACACCACACATTCAAAGACCAAGTGGCCATTGGTGCTTCAGGTGCTGACACCACAGGTGAAGCTTACATTTACTTTCTGTGTTTGCCTCAGGACAGTTGATTAGTGGACGCGAGAGGTCGCTAATAAAACTGAATAAAACCCTCTAACGATAACAAGAACTGAAGTTATACCGTCGTCAGAGGTACTCTGGAAACTGATAGAATTCCTTTACGACGTGAGGCTGAATTTTGTTCTTACCGTCTGCCGATAGTAACAAAATAGTTGATATTTTTGTTTCCGAGTGTGTTTTTTTCCCTTGTGCAATTTTCCCGTAAATGTAAATTGAACAGAAGGAAAATAACCAAGCAGATCTATTTACAAGTCCAAATATTTTAATGTCCTTTTTTTAAATCAATGGATCATTCCGTAAAATAAAAGTGAATTTCTTTTTACTTTTTTCTCACGACATTTTGCTCTATAAGCTTCCATTCCGGCGAACTAAAAGAATAGCTTATATTTCATAACTGCAAATGAGAAAGAGCGACAGGGTGTGTAATTGGTTGGTGTGAGTTACTGTTGGAGGGAGCCAAACTGTTGTAGGTGAGGGTCATATTGTTGGCGAAGGGTTACATTGATGGTACGGCCGTGAAATACTGCCACAGGACAACACTGGCGCTGATGCAAGCAATGTTGGCAGACAAAAATAATGCTGCTACAGAGAATAAAATTTTGGCAGCAAAGAAAAATGACAGGTGACTGATGAAAATAATTGTGCAGCAGGTGGTGGCAGGTGAAAGCTATGTTATGAAATATGTTGTCACACGAAAAATATTGGAAAAAAGACAAAAAAGTGACAACAGACAGGGAAAAATCTTTCTAAATGAAAAAAGTATTGAAGAAAACAGTAAAACGTTAGCATTAACAAAACCGGCAGGTGAAAATAATGTTAGTAGGATGAGAAGAATTCTGGCAGAATGAAAAAAACATTGATCTGTGATTCACAAGGCATTATGCAGGAAAGGGAAACCTGTTGATTCCTGTGCTATCTATCAGTCTATAGCCAGACGCCTTAACAAAATCGCCTCCATGCCGCCCGGTCCCCTGCCATTTCACTGCCTTCCCTCCAACATGCTTACCCCCTCTCTATTCCATCCCTCAATCTCATTCTTGGTCTCCTTCTTCCTCTCCCCCCTCCAAATCACTGATATACACTCTCCCTGTTAGTTTCTTACTGTCCATCCTCTCCACATGGCCAAGTCACCTCACTGTATTTCTCCTAACGCTTTCTATTGCGTCTACATCCACACCACAACGCTCCTTCACTTTCCCTTTTGTCAGTCTGTGTCTCCATGTAACTCCACATGCTCCATTCGGATAACTCATTTCCACTGCTCTGACTCTAGACTTGTGTCCTTCCAACAAGATCCAAGCTTCATGTCCATATGTTAGGGTAGGGTTCAACTTTTTTTACTTTCATACCTACTTCCCAGTTTGTTATCACTGCTTCCAGTGAACCAGCAACCTTTCTTCGCTGTTGTACCTTTTCACACACTTCTTCCTCCAGATTTCCACATTCACTCATCACAGTACCCAAGTGCTTAAATGCACTAATATTTTCCATTTCTTTACTGTCCAGCCTCACTGTGCATCCAGTGGCTTAATTTCTCTCGTAGCCTACAACTTTACTCTTCCCTGCATTCACCTTTACATTCTGTTTCTTTTATAGTCTCCCAGACTCATTTACCGAGCCTTAATTGCAGTGGTGACATGTGAAGGTGAATGGATGGAGGAGAACTGCTGGCCCTTGGTAACACGCTGTGAAGCCTATGCCCAGAATCGGACACACAAAAAACAAACAAAAAAACACTGGCTTAAATCCGCTATCTTTATTTTCCAAATAATTACACTTGATGCTTACCAACTTCACTCCACTGTCTTCACAAGTACCAGAGCTATTCAATCTTCACTAACAGCACTGACACCGA
>JAGKTI010031588.1:0-10680 GCA_018397915.1 Birgus latro
TGTGTGTGTGTGTGTGTGTGTGTGTGTGTGTGTGAAAAGAGGGAAGGCTCTGGGAGAAGATGGAATAGTAGTAGATTTACTGTTGGATGCATGTGTGGAAGTGCAAAACGGACCTGCCCACTTATTTACTCAATGTATAGAAAGGAAGCAAATACCCAAAACACGGTGTAATGCAATAGTTATTTTACTTTACAAAAAAGGCGAATCAAAATATCTTAGTAATTATCGACCCATTAGCTTATCAGTTATATACAAACAATTCACTAAAGTCCTTATGAACAGAATAACAAATTTGGAAGAAAACCAACCTTGTGAACAGGCAGGATGCTGAAGTGAGTATTCGACTGCTGATCATCTACACACAAAGAATCAGTTAATTGAGAAAACTATAGAATACAATAAACCACTGTGCTTAGGTTTTGTTGAATACAAAAGGGCTTTTGATTCAGTGGGGCACATAACCGTTATAAATTCATTGCGAGAACAAGGAGTAAATGAGAATATTGTAAAACTGCTCAAAAACATATACAAAGAGCGAACTGTGGCAGATAAATTATATAAGGGCTCGGAAAAAATTACGATTGAGGAGGGCGTGCATCAGGATGATACAATTTCCACAAAACTATTTACAGAATGTCTAGAAAGTATTTTCAGAAAACTAGACTGGGAGAACAAAGGAGTAAACATGGATGAAGAAAACCTAAACCATTTAAGATTTGCAGATGACATTGTCCTAATCTCAGAAACATAAGATATATTGCAAGAAATGTTCAATGACCTGAACATACAAAGTCTCAAAGTAGGGCTAAAGATGAATTCGAGTAAAACGAATGTTTAATCCACATACAACTAACAGCGTCATCAGAATAAGTGAAGAAATTTTTGATGAAGTCGAGTAGTACAGTTACTTGGGGCAAACATTAAAATTAAGGAAAGACCATGATAATGAATTAAAATGATGCACTACAACTGGATGGAAAGGTTTTAGTAAACATAGAGACATTATGAAAAGTAGCTTGCCAATATGTATGAAACGAAAAGTATATAACGAATGTATAATTCCATCTATGACATACGGTTGTGACATCTGGAAACTATACGGTTGTGAGACCTGGAAACTGACAAAGTCGATGAAAAATACTAATCGGTTCTCAGAGAGCAATGGAAAATTCAGTGTTCAGAATATCTTTAAGAGACAGGAAAAGATCAATCTGGGTGAGAGAGAAGACTAAAGTCAAAGACGTTATAGAAGTTAGAAAAGAACAGAAATGGAGTTGGCAGATCAATACACCAGTCCTGTATGAGACAGCCCTAGCATGTATTCAATATGGACGGTGGGTGTTAAGCGCCGAAGTGGTGACATGTAGATTGTAGGAGGACGACTGGGCCTTGATAGCAGGCTGTGAAGCCTATGCCCAGAGTCGGACACATAAAAATTAAAAATAAAAATAAAAAAAATGTAGCAAGAATAAGGGATATCCGATGGCGCAAGAGGCTGACTGACTGGACACCAAGGGATTATTAAAAAGGCCAGACAGGAGGTGGAGAGATGAAAAAGAGAAGTTTGAAGGGAAAACATGGCAGTGATTGGCTCAGCCAAGGAATATATATATATATATATAATTGCTCGGCAGCCTTATTGGCTTGCTCAGCGCATAGTCAAGTTAGAGCAGTTTCTGAACCATGCTAAGCTTAGAAGTAAGTGCACCTGCCCAAATGAGTCTTTCTTGGAAGCTGCCACCATCTCCATCACCATCATTGTCACAGCTACCATCACCGTCACTTCCATCAACATCATCATCACACCTACACAACCACCATCACCATTATAGCTACATCCATGACCTCCATCATCACCTCAGCTACCACCACCACCATAACAGCTTCCACCAGCTAACAAGCTTCCGCCACCACCATCATCATTATTTTAGCTACCACCACCACCATCATTACTGTTAATACCTTCACCATTACCACTATCACAGCTACCATCACCACCACCACCACCACTGCCTCAGCCACCATCACCATGGATACCACCATTTTCTGTTGAATAAAACGGTCTGTTCGTAGCGTCACTGAAGTAACAGACATCGGGTTGTCGATATACAGTATACCGGCTGTCATGAATTTCGTTCCACTTTTTAATCAAAGAAATACATTCTCTAAACATTTTCTGGAAGTTTTTGCTGCTTTCCAAAGAGAGCATAAAATAGGTTTCAAAATTTATCACAATGAAGTGGATCCAGCATCCTCTCTCTCTCTCTCTCTCTCTCTCTCTGCAAATATGTATGATACTCCACGGAAATGCCTCCCCAGCTATTCCACGTTAGGGTATTGTGACATCAATAGGGACAATTATTGGGCTCGAAAGCCCCCATGAATTTGAAACTGGTCCATCTGTGACCCAGTTCCAACCATCATGCCAAGTTTCATCAAAATCCTTTTTAGAATTTTGGCTGCACAACACACGCACACACACACACACACACACACACACACACACACACACACACACGCACACACACACACATGCACACACACACACACACACACATAGGATTATAGCGTATCTATCTATCTATAAACTTGTCTAGATAGACAGATAAAGAAATTCGTCCTTTGATCCCATACTCTATCGACCCGTACACTACCAAAAAACTCCTTAGCAGCCTTTGCATTTCACCACTTAGGCATTAACAACCATCGTCAGTATTTTGATCCTCGAGCTATGAGCCATTCAGGACTGCTAATGTGGTCTTCCGAGATTGTTTTTTTTTTATGACGAAATACAGACACACATATTTAAAGTATCATACGCGAAGGATATAACGCCAGTGTGACTATTGATGTTGGTAAGCACTGTACAGATCCGTGATTTGCGGCTACCCGTGGCAAGTTTCTGATCTATTTATGATGAGAAATTGTACATGCAGGACTGACAGATGACGGCCTAGTTATATTAAAACTAAATACAAGATTGTGTTTCTAAGAGGAATAGCGGAGCATAATCACTCTACAAAATTTTTAGTAAAAAAAAAAAAGGTTCATGTTTCTACTGTAAACTAATATTTTCAGTCGTTTAATGATCATGAAGTACGTAAAATGCACTTGAAAAATCACATTATTTTGGGAGAGAAATAAAGTAAGCGTTATCGATTACCCTGCTAAAGATTTAATTACTTTAGTTGCTTGAAAATGAAACATTATAATATGGTGATTGTCATACTGACGAATATGCTGTTGCAGTCTCGCAGATTCCTGAAATTATATGCATTTGATATATTCATTTTGCTGGAGCGAGAGAGAGAGAGAGGTAACGAAGTGAGGGTTTATCGCATGTGAGCCCAGTGTCCTTAATATAGGACGGAACTGGGCATTTTCAATAGTTAATAAAAGGTGGAACCCTGGGGTGGTGGGGACCTATGAGCTTCGCGACTATGAGCCGATAGACGGAGGGCAGTACGCTTTACACGTTCAGCCCAGTCCCTCCCACAGGAGACTTGGGAGCCAATGGGTTAAGTAAAAGGAAACTTATTAACCAGATTATAATCGACAAACAGTAATTATGCTTATCACATGCAGTCCCTTCGCCATTACGACAAACATTCACGCTCACAGTCTCACTGGCACAAGTTCGTTTAACGTTTCTTCTCTTGCAGGTGAAAGAGAAAACATACCGACCCCGCCAGAATGAGTGTATATCCCGCAGTGAGCATAGCACAGAGAGTATACTCCCCTAATTTGCCTTAATGTGAACACAGCACACTAAGTAGACCCCCGAATTAGTCTACTCCCGAATGAATATACACTCCAGATGAGTATACCCCACAGGAAGCATATCCCACAATGAAAATACGCCTCACTAAGTTTACTCTTAAAATAAGCATACCGCAAAGAGTATATGTTGCAATGAGTTAATCTCAAAAGGTTTACACCACAATGAGTATACTCAGCAAGGAGTATATCCCTAAACTGAGCATACCCGCAATAAATATAGCTCACAGTAGGCATTTCCCCCACCAGTACTGCACTGCCACAGTGAACCCGTGATACAGTTATTGTGTAGACAGTTTCATTCGTATTCACTGATGATGCAGTACGGGAATATGTTCATGGATATGAAGAGAAAGTTAACACACACTGATTGGTCTAAAAAGTGACCTCACTGTGTACACTGTGGTTAGCGCACACACAAACACACACATACACACAAACACACACACACACACAAACAAACGTTTTTCTTAGCAATAAATCCTTTGTATTTACAAACTGCCTACGTCTGCATTTTTTTTATATCGACCTTTGACCCGAAGGCCACAGATCATTAAGGGAAAAATATTTTATTTTATTTTATTTTTTTCTCATTACATATTTATATGCATTTATTTTTTAGATTAAATATCTTAGAAAGAAAGAAGCCTAATCTAACAGTCTAATACAAATAAACCTAACAAACAAATCGCCACCGAACACCTTAGCCTAAAAATACAAATGTCTAAACCTGTCTAGTACGCTTACACTAAAAAGAAGAATACCTTGACCAACAGAACACCATCGACTGCAGATACGTAGTGCCTTTCTACAGTACATATCTGCACTCGTCATCTGCTGACTGTCAGTCGAGGCACATGGAATAATATAGGGGACATCTTCATATGAAAAAGAACATCAGCAGTCCAAAACTATTCCATATACGTCAACTTTCGGCCCTAATTAAGAAATCTTATACAGACAGATGCAAACCACTTACATATTAACAAAAAGTGAAATACCCCGCCCAACAGAACATCATCGACTGAAAGTGCCCAAACCCTTTCTATACGGCACAGTTGCAATCATCAACTGGCGACTGTCAGGCGAGGTATGTGGTTTAATATAAGGGAAATCAATATAAGAAACAGAGCAGTCAGAAACAAAAAGTATTTCAGATACCTCCACTGTCTGTCGATAAAAACCTTCATCACACAGTAAAAAAAATTACATCACTCTAGCCAAGACGGTCTCCTTCAAGAAAGCCATAATTTTTCAGTCATAACAATATCTCCATCACCCAGGATGGTAAAGCGGACGTCTGCTGCACTGAAGAAATTTATAAGTGACTCGAGTTCACGAATAAATCACAGACAGTGAAGGATGATATGACCAATAAATAACGCACCACAGATGTCCCAGTGCGGTGGAAATGGTCTTTTAATATATGGCAACATATAAGCGAGACACGTGCAGTTTAACTGCATCCGTGCCAGTATTCATTCTTCCAGGCGACTGGGATGATTTGCATTCTCCCAGTCGCCAAGGAGCGGCTTACAAGTTCGTATATTCAGTCTGGTCCACTGACCTCGCCACAGAAGATTTACTGATTTCTTTCCAATTGAGACACTCGCTCGTAGATCACGAGGAATGTCCCAAGTCTCCTCGAGTTCAACAGCTGAATTTGTATGTAAGTTAGCCTGCTCACTGTCATAGATACAACAATGACCAGGCACCCAGATCAGCGTGAAGAACACGTTGCACGAATGCAATTAATTAACAATACGCCCCAAGATCGCAAGAGAATCTGTACCTCAAGAAACAATTGCTTGTTGCTTGAAAGGCTGACTTTGAATCTGAAAATATGAAATCAGTCATGTCCAAGATTTAGAGCACAGACTATGGCATTATCAGTGGAAAAAAGTTCAGAGGTAAACAAAGACGTATAAGCTGGCAACTGAAACCAGAGGGCATATTCAGTCGACCACACACTAGCACCCACACATTCACTCGACTTGGGGCCATTGGTGCACAATTGATGGGACCCCAAATGACGCACGATGACGTTACAGAACAAATACTAGGCCTCAGTCTCTGGTGCTTTGGTGTTCGGTGCCGGGAGCCATGAAACATCAACAGCGAAACAGGGTGGCTCCCAGGGCACTATATTTTTTAACATCAACTTGATACAGTCACTGAACCCGCAGCAAGATCGTGAGTCAGTAAGTGGAGGCGAACGGCAAGTGGCAAATGAAACCCCGGCATGAGATGGAGATGTTGACACGTGGAGGGTGCAGGCCACATTCCCGATGTCAATTTCGCTTAGAGTTCGTATGCCATTTGATAAAAGCAGATAGTCATGGCGAGTACAGAGGGGAGGTGCAATCGCCTCCACTTCCTTGCGAGTTACTCATGTACACCTCAAGGCTTCAAGACACATTTGCAAAGATTTATTCTGCAACACATCCCACTTCCTCAATATGGCATAAGATGACGACCCAAACATCTGTAAGCCATAGTCTAACTTAGATCTAATAATGACTTAAACCCCATTAAAAAAAGATTTTCTGTCAATTTTCCAAGCAGTAACCACTAGGTACATAAGGACATTCGATGATTTATCAAAACAAGCATCCAAATTAACATGAAATTTAAAGTTTAATCTATGATCAAAATGGAGGCCCCAAATTTTACAGACTAGAAAAAAAAAAGTACCAGCTGATTATTCAATGTCAAATGCAAATCAGGGATGTTACAAGTAGTAAAAACTACAGTGGTACACTTAGGGATGGAAAACTTAAATCCCCAGTGGAAGACCCATTGGTGGACTGAATCAGGGGCAGCTTGGATCCTCCCTGCCAAAACTTTTGCATTACGGGGAGAGTGCCATATTGTACAGTCGTCAGCACAGATTGAGTATTTAAGACTCCTCAGGATGGAAGCTGATGACAGAATATCATTGACCATAATACTAAAGAAAGTGGGACTGAGTATACTTCTCCGAGGCACCCCATTTTTTTGGATAAATATATCCGATATTATGTTACGGGGCAATCTGACCAATGTTCTGTCTTTTAAGACTCTGGAAATAGAAATAGGCAGATTACCTCTTAAACCATGAGTATAAAGTTTCATTTGTATTCAGCGCCACCACGTCATGTCATGGTCTTTATGAATTTCCAAGAACACTCCTATCATGTACTGTTTATTGGCAAATGCCTCCAAAACGCAATGCTTCAAATTAATTAAATGATCTAGTGAAATTCTGTGCCTACGGATGCCACATTGTAGATGATTTAACAAATTCTTTACTCTGAAACAAAAAGAAGCCTACTATTAGCCATTCCTCCCTCTGACTTCCTCATGGCTGACTTAAAATTTTCTTCAACTGATGTCTTTTCTGCCATCACTGGCCTCAGTACTAACAAGGCATTTGAGCCTAATGGGGCCCTTCCTGTTGTCCTCAAGAACTGTGCTTACACACTGCCTAGGTAATTTCTTTCATCTTTGTTTATCAACTTGTATCTTTCTCTCTCGCTGGAAGTTTGCTCTCATTCAGCCGATCACAGAGAAGGATGACCATTCCCATTCCTCTAACTGTCGCCCAACTGCTTTAACATCCTGTGCCTCAAAAGTCTATACTTAACCCATTAAGGGCCAACCGTGCTTGAACTGAACGAAAAAGCTTTTCTCTCTAGCATGCGGCGAAATAGTAGAGTAATACTTGCCCCCAAAAGTGTATAAAAATGCGTTTTAGTACGCCAGACACCACATGTTCCCAAAAAGGAACAATCGCTGGATCCGATGTATCAATCACGACTTGAATAATGCCATGATTATGTTTAGTAAATGTAGTGTTCATTGTAGATTTACCTATCTGTCTACTGATGGACACCTTAATCTCGTAAGGGATGACCATAAACAAATCGCCCCCATGTCACCCTCTCCTCTGCCATCGGGCTGCCCTCTCTCCAACTCACAAACCCTCTTTCTCATACATCTCAGGAACTCATCCCTCCATTCATCCTTGGTCTCCCTCTTCCACTCCCTCCTTCCACCTCCCTCAGATCAATTCTTATCAGTCTCTCATTGTCCATCCTCTCCACACGGCCAAGCCATCTCAAAGTAAGTCTCCTAATGCTATTTAGCACATCATATTGACTCCATACCTTTCCTTTTTTCTTCATTTGTCCGTTGTCTCTGCACGCAACATCCCATCCTCCTCTAAGATAATTCATTTCCATTGCTCTCACTCATGACTTTCATCCTTCCAAGTAGGTCCAAGTTTCACATCCATGCAATAGAATAGGGATCACAATACTGTCGTGCAGCGACTTTTAACTTACACGCTCACCTCCTCTTTAGTTCTTTCAGTGAAGCAGCAATCTTTCTTCCCTACTGTACCTTTCCATGCACTTCCTCCCACAAAATTCCAATCTTAGTCATCAGATTTTCTCCTCTAATTCCACCCTAGACGATTCCGGTGCTGTTCCTCCATCACTTACCCCCTCTGACTTCCTCATGGCTGACATTAAAATTTCTTCAGCTGATGTATTTTCTGCCATCACTGGCCTCAGTACTAACGAAGCATATGGGCCTGATGGGGTCCCTGCTGTTGTCCTCAAGAACTGTGCTTCTGTGCTTACACTCTGCCTAGATAAACTCTTTCGCCTTTGTCTATCAATTTGTACCTTTCCTTCTTGTTGGATGTTTGTTCTCATTCAGCCAGTCCCAAAGAAGGGTGACCATTCCCAACCCTCTAACTATCGTCCAATTGCTTTAACATCCTGTGTTTCAAAAGTGTTCGTGTCTATTCTTAACAGAAAAATTTTAAAGCATCTTTCCTATCACAACCTTCTTTCTGATCGTCAGTATGGGTTCCGTCAGGGACGCTCCACTGGCTATCTTCATACCTACCTTTCAGACTCCTGGTCATCCTCCTTTCAGGACTTGGCGAAAGCTTTGCCATTGCGCTTGACATCTCTAAGGCTTTCTATCGAGTCTGGCACAAATCTTTAATTTCTAAACTGTCCTCTTACGGTTTCTATCCTTCTATCTGTGCCTTCATCTCTAGCTTCCTTTCTGGTCGTTCTATAGCCGCTGTTGTAGACGGCCATCGCTCTTCTCCTAGATCTATCAAGAGTGGTGTTCCACAGGGCTTTGTCCTATCACCATCTCTCTTCCTTTTATTCATCAATGACCTTCTAAGCTGTACATCTAACCCTATCCACTCATACGCTGATGATTCCACCCTTCACCTTTCCATTCGGTTCCCACAACGTCCATCTCAGCAGTTACTTCAACAAACAAGGGATGAGGCTATGGCACACCTAATGTCTGACTTGGCTCGTATCTCTGACTGGGGTAAAAATAATCTTGTTGTTTCTAATGCTATAAAGACTCAGTTTTTACACCTATCAACCCGACAAAACCTTCCACAGGAGTACCCACTTATGTTTAATAATGTCCAGCTCGTCCCTGCATCATCCTTGAACATGCTTGGAGTTTCATTCACTCGGGATTTATCTTGGAAAGAACATATTACATCTCTTGTGAAGTCTGCTTCCAAGAGATTAGGTGTGGTAAGCCGACTCCGAACCTTCTTTGCCCCTGCACAGATGTTGACTTTATACACGGGTTTTATTCGCCCCTGTTTTGAGTACAACTCTCATGTGTGGGGAGGCTCCCCACATACAGCTCTTCTCAGTAGGGTGGAGTCAAAGGCTTTTTGTCTCATTAACTCTCCACCTCTTACTAGCTCCCTTCAACCTCTGTTTCTTCGCCTCACTGTTGCATCTTTATATCTTTTCTATCGCTACTTCAATGGCCACTGTTCCTCTGATCTGTGTGCTTGCATCCCCCCACCTCCACAACGGGCACGTAGTACCCGTCTAGCATAAACCTCTCATCCCTTTTCTGTCCAACCCTCTAATGCAAGAGTTAATCGTTACTCCCAGTCCTTCATTTATGCAACTGGTCAACTCTGGAACTGTCTTCCTCTGCCTGTATTTCCTACTTCCTATGATCTCCAGTCTTTCAAAAGCAGAGTGTCCAGGCATCAAGAAATGAACGGATCTTGAATTTGGCTCTCTTTTGTATTGTTTTTATTTATTCTTGGAAGGAATAGTTTGTGGGCTCATGGCCTTTGGTTCCTTCTTCCTTGCATTAAAAAAAAAGAAAAAAGCATTGAGTCTCCCTCACGTCATCATCCCGCCTGACTGTTTACTCCCTATTTCTTTTCTCTCAATGACCGTTATTTTACTCTTAGCTACTTTCACTTCTAATACTTCGTTTTTACACACACTTCCAAACTCATTCACCAAGCCTTGTAGCTCCCCTTTCATCTTCACTTAACAATACAGTATCATCAGCAAACAACTGTTCAGACAGCTTCCAAACCTTACCTTCTCTCACTAAGGACATTTCAACATCCACTGCCTTACTTTCCATTTTTTTTAATAATACCATCCCTATATACAGTGAATAACCATGGAGAAATGGGCAACCCTATTTCAGTCACATATTTATGTGAAAAAACTCACTTAGTTCACGCTCCATCCACTGCAGCCCACATCCCCGACACATACCGGTGCGCTTGACAACGTTCAGCAGTTTCCGATCTACTCCACATATTTTCAGCATCTTTCTAATGCCTTGTCTGTCTACTTTGCCTTATGTTTTTCGTTGTCTGTGAAAACAGCATACAACTCCTTTAACTCCTCTAAATACTTTTCACTAACCATCTTATCACGAAGTGCGGTAGCCAATAGCCACTCCGTAAGTAGGAATGGCGCAGGTTCAAAATGCGTCCTGTACATAGGGTGTAGAGGGGGATGGGCTCTGCCCCCCCCCCCCCACGCCAGCGTCCTCTGTCGCCATGCAGAGGACGCCCCCTTGTTTACTTACTGCCACCCTCTGACGGGC
>JAGKTI010031590.1:0-12099 GCA_018397915.1 Birgus latro
GTGTGCAGTGAGGTGGGATCGGGGTTGGGTGTGTGTAGTGGGATAGGATCGGGGTTGTGTGGGGTGCATTAGGGTAGGAGCATATGCTGAGTAGGGTGGTGTGGGGTACGAACGATGATGAATGGGATGCAGTGGGGTAGGATAGGGGTTGTGTGGGGTGCAGGGGGTTGGATGGGGTATGATATTAGCTTGAACAAAGTAATGTCATTCTCAGTCTGGTGGTTAAGAATTACTCCTCCTGTCCAATCATCCTTAGATTTTTTTTTTTTTTAGCTGCTTAAAATCGTCTGAATCTAGCAGAGTAGGAGTAAAAGATGACGTCAGCCGATGAGTTCTCTGTGTTCTAGGCGTTACGGATCGAGTCCCAGAGGTGTCCGTATGTTTTTATAGCATGTAGACTTTTTAAGTTTTATTTCTTATACCTTCAGACGATTTTATTTAGCTTTAAGTAGCCTTGTCGTAGGGAAGGATTCAGTATAATTTTTATCTAACCAATACAAATCGAAAAGTTGCAGACATGCGTCCTCGTGCTGAATGACATGGAATTCCCGCATTCCACTCACAAGGTGGCGCCACCTCTGCATTGTTGCGAAGGGAAGAGGTCAAGCAGACGACACTGTTCTTTTTACTCTAACTTGGCCTAAAGTTGCCATCTCTCCGCCTTGAATGCTGAGTCGTAACTAAAGATTAGCTGGGCGGATTTTTTTCGTCCATTTGTTGGTTATTTCCCGTGGCTCAGTGGCAAAGTGAGACAATACTACGGCCCTGCATCCTTTCCATAGCATTTCTTCGGCGACTAGCACCATATTTTAGTATTAGGTATTGCTACAGGTCAGAAATCATGATATGGAGAGGGCAAATACTTTTCACTAATCTAAAGTGAATAAAATATCGTATTAGCTCTTTCAGGCTTCTATGACTCACTTTCAATCGGTTTAGTCCCCCCTTCAGCTGGACATAGAGTACACCCGAGTATAAGAGGGGTAACATAGGCATTTATAACCATTTGATGTTAGGAGCAATTCTAGTGTCGTTTCCAGTTGAACCAGACGATTTTATTAAGCTGAGAGTGAGTCATAGGAGCCTGAGAAAGTTAATACACTGTCAGCATCAACCCTTGCATGACCAGTATATTCTTTACAGCTAATTCCAGACGATTTGGTCCAGTCGAGTGGGACATAGGAATTTGGGAGACAAGGTAAATAAAAATAACACATGGCGAGTAAAGAAAGCATTGTAAATTATTAAAAATAAAAAATGAAAAATAAAATGGTAAGTTTCAGTTTTTATTTGTTTCCTACATACAAGTCGACACACGATGCTCTTCACTTCATCGTGACTAGCATTAAATTACAGTCTTTTTATATTCCAACTGATTGTGATTGTAATAACTCTTCCTTAGAAACTTACTTTGCACATTAGAGCTCAGTATCGTTTTATTATTACTGACACCAAACAACCAAAATACAGTAGCAGTTCCGGCCGCAATCCTTGCGGGGCCGTGGTGGCCGAGTGAGTAGAGCGTTGGCTTGCCAATGCCGATGACCTGGGTTCGATTCCCGGGCAAATAGAGGTTATTCAAAACATATGTCAGTGTCCTTAGTGGCCTGTCATTGGACCCGGGTTCGACTCCCGGTTGATATAGAGGTGAATTGGGGAAATTTGGCAGCTACGTAGTGGTCTGTCAGGGGTGTTGTGGTGGGCTGGGCAGTCACGTAGTGGCTGCCTATAGGGGGTAATGTTAAAGTAGGCACACACACTCACTTACACTACCACTCACACACATAACTATACCTCACCCACACACTTACACTGCCACTCACA
Source organism: Birgus latro (assembly GCA_018397915.1). Taxonomy (NCBI): domain Eukaryota; kingdom Metazoa; phylum Arthropoda; class Malacostraca; order Decapoda; family Coenobitidae; genus Birgus; species Birgus latro. The sequence goes on from JAGKTI010031590.1 coordinate 1,825, forward strand.
CACATACACTTACACTGCCACTCACACACCTGCCACATTAACACAAGACATACACACACCCTAAGACAGACACAGAAGGGGCTTATACAAACCGGTAGGGGTTTGTCTGTCTTAGGGTGTGTGTGTGCATGTTTTGTGACATGTGTGTGTGTCTTGTGGGTGTATCAGTGTAAGTGTTAGTGTGAGTAAGTGAATGTGTAAATGAGGTATGTGTTTGAGATGTGTATAGGTATGTGTGTGAGTGGTAGTGTAAGTGAGTGTGTGTGTGCCTACTTTAACATTCCCCCCTTACAGGCAGCCACTACGTGACTGCCCACCCCACCACCACACCCCTGACAGACCACTAAGTGGCTGCCAAACTTACCCAATTCACCTCTATATCAACCGGGAGTCGAACCCGGGTCCAGTGACAGGCCACTAAGGACACTGCCATATGTTTTAAATAACCTCTATTTGCCCGGGAGTCGAACCCAGGTCGTCAGCATTGGCAAGCCAACGCTCTCCTCACTCGGCCATCACGGCCACACTCAATGTGCGCCTGGAACTTGTAGTTAATTTTAGTTGTTTGGTATCGGTAATAAACAAGGGGAAACTGAAGTCTATTGTGCATATTAAGTCACCAGAATGGCTTTGATAATAGAGCAAAAGGCATCGGTATTAGCACCTCCTTTGAAATAAGGACGTACGTAAACAGAATAGCCATTAACTACACTGAAAATGGCTTGGACACAGGCAGGCTTCTTCATAAGTCTTGGATGTTCTGAAAACTCGACAGAAAACATAGCAAACTGCGGGGTAACTGGCAAATCTGTTCCATAGGTAGCAATGGAACTTTTAATAGTATTTTTACGTCACTGGAGACCTGCGTTATGAGGACCTTCTGTATAAACTGGTTACATAAAACTTAGTAAACAGGGGGAAGCTGTTAAATCAGTTTTATAGGTAGCAATGGAACTTTTAATGGTGTTTCTGCTTCACTATAGACCTGAGTTATGAGGACATTCTGTATACACTGGCAACAGAATAGCTTTTGAAATAGATCTTTGATAAAAACCTATGAGCCTGATTGAGGATGGATAACAAGCGTATTGGTGTAAAGCACGGTATAAATAGTTTTGGTATGACGTAGTACTGTTAAGGCATAAATCCGAGTAATTGCAGATAAACGATGACCTGGAGGCATAGTCTACAGGAGCATCACCAGGTATCTCCCCTAAGCTGTATGAAATAGCCCGGCAGGAGCAAGAAACACTGCAGGTACTACGTGAAACTAGCATTGTCCAGGATTATAAAGTCCTGCCAAGATGAGGCTATTAGGACCAGTCACTTAACACGGCAGTGAATAGTGTGGGACTCAAGCTGCCGTAACTTTACAAATTACTATAGTTAACCATTATGTAGATTGCCGTACTTAGTAAAGCTTATGGATTATAATTATTCTAAGCTGATATAAGGCTTTTGTTCGAGTTGAGCTTATACTCCATAGGGTCTCAATCAATTCCCAGAGTTGAATTGGGGGGTTCGTATCCGTCTACTGTTTACCCAGATTTTATGTCATATTCCACAAACCTCTAAAATCATAAGCTAAATTGTGAGTTTTTGTGCCCCTAGAGTTCCAATGGAGCTCTAGTTTTTCTAGTCCCATCTAAGTACTGTAGTGTGTAGTCTCTTGTAACTCATATTTTGTAACCATACCTTAAGAGGTCGAATAAATTTGATATACAACGTGTTCTTTTATTATCTTAAAACTTCTTAGAAGCGTTCACATTTGTAATGCATATTTACAAAGTACAATAATACCTATGACGGCGACATGTTAAGTTACTGTGGCAGGAAGTAGTGTTATCTAAAAGTATATAATTAGTAAATCGCAAAAAAGTCCCAAGTATGTCACAAGATATTTCAAAAATCAAAGAATATCAACGAATTCAGTGCAATAGGCTATCTCCATCTTACTTGCTGCTCCTACTCCTATCTACCCTGCTGTGCAATAGGCTATTTGCATCTCCAGCCCATCTACCCTGATGTGCAATAGGCTATCTCAATCTCCAGCCCATCTACCCTGCTGTGCAATAGGCTATCTCCACCTCCAGCCCATCTATCCTGATGTGCGAAAGGCCATCTCCACCTCCAACCCATTTATCCTGCTCTGCAATAGGCTATCTCCATCTCCAGCCCATCTACCCTGCTGTGCAATAGGGTATATCCATCTCCAGCCCATCTACCCTGCTGTGCAATAGGGTATATCCATCTCCAACCCATCTACCCTGCTGTGCAATAGGCTGTCCCCAACTCCAGCCCATCTACCCTGCTGTGCAACAGGCTGTCCCCATCTACAGCCTATCTACCCTGCTGTGCAAAAGGCCATCTCCACCTCCAACCCATCTATCCTGCTGTGCAATAGGCTATCTCCATCTCCAGCCCATCTACCCTGCTGTGCAATAGGCTACCTCCACCTCCAGCCTGTCTATCCTGCTGTGCGAAAGGCCATCTCCACCTCCAACCCATCTATCCTGCAGTGAGAATGGCTATCTTCATCTCAGCCCATCTACTCTGCTGTGCGATAGGCTATCTCCATCTCAGCCCATCTACTCTGCTGTGCGATAGGCTATCTTCATCTCGGTCCATCTACTCTGCACTGCGATAGGCTATCTCCATCTCCAGCCCGCTTGCTCTCCTACTCCTTTCTACTCTGCTGTGCACTAATTATCTACATCTCCAGCCCTCTTGCTCTCCTACTTCTCTCTACCTCGCTGCGGAATAGGCTATCTCCATCTCCAGCTCGCTCGCTATCCTGCAACGCTCTACCCTGCTCACTGTAGAACTGCACACTCACTAATCACACCCTAAAGAAAAAATGGAAAGAATACAACCTGCAACCTGTCCTCTCAGTCGATTCCGATTCTCTCTCTCCTCTCCCTAGCATCAGCCTATCAATCGTCTGGGGAATACAGGAGCATCAAAGTCTCTCAGCTGGCTCCGAGTCTCTCTCTCCTCTCTCCCTAGCATCAGTCTATCTATCGTCTGGGGAAGCAGAGGAACAATGAAGGTGCCTGAGGAGTGGATTCCCTACCAGAGTAAGTGTATACAAGTGCCGCCATAACTGCCCCTATCATCCCTAAAACATTTACAAACACACACTACAGGGTTGTACTGTGTGGCATTGGAGGCTTCATAACAACTATTCCTTAGCTATTTAGTCAGCACATTTCACTCAGATCTTGATACTGGTGCAAACTAAAGATACTAAAGCAGTAAACAGCTTGCGAGAGACTGCTTGCATGTAAAAGATGATAAATCGCTAAAGGAAAGGTGCTACCAAGCCTCCTTCGGCACTTCTGACCCAGACGCTGATGGCTTCTCTGGGTTACCATTTTGTTTTCTTGATTAATAGTAGTAGTAGAAGTAGTAGTCGTTCCCTGGGCAGTCTGGCCGAACAGCCCCGAGTCCCTAGGGAAGGTCACGGCCGAGACCGACCTTTCCCACAGAGCTCTCAATGAGTGTATATTGTGTTGTTGGCGCCGGCTATTGTGTGCAACGCAATCTTCCATAATGTGCTTAATAGTATAGGGTGTTGTGTTGCATCCTGGAAAAGCATCAGCAACGGAGTTATCCAGCCTCTTCTGATAACTCAAGAGGGCTGGACGATGCCTCCATCTCAGCCTGGCCAGATGGACCTTGTCCTCACGAGGGAGGTAGGATTCAGAAGGGTGGATATCAAGAGGCCGTGCATGCAACTGTGTGTTGTCTTTGAGTGACTGAATGGAGCGGCAAGTGATCTGAGCATGGATATGCTCCTGGAAGCTGGTTTGAGGTGGGCGAGGTGGGGAGAGATGACAATATTTGTGTATGGTATCATGTGCTGGGTGTTGTTTTCATGTTCCTTGGTGTGTCTGGATGTACTGCCATATAGTGTAGTGGATGATGTGGGTTTGTGGAGGCTGCGGCAAGAATTTGTGTGCCTCTTATGTCTAGATGATCCTTGACTTTGAGGACTTTGGTTTCTTGGTGTAGGTGGTCTGTAGGTGTAGTAGCTGTGCAGCCAGTGATTATTTACAGGGCCTTGTTCTGCATGGTCTGTAGGGTATTATAGTGTGTTTCAGTGAGGTTAGAAGCCCATGCAGGACATGCATAGTTCATCACTGAACGTATATATTGTCTATATACTATGATTGTGGTTTCTTTGTTGTGACCAAATGTTGCATGGGCAAGTGACCTTAGGGCGATGAGTCTTGGTGTTAATTTATTTTCAATGTTTGTGATGTGTTGTTTAAATGACTGATGTATTATATCTTACACCAAGGATTTTGTGTGTTTGTGTGGTAGGGGAGGTGCTGTCCAGTTTGTGAGAAGGGTTACTGAAGATTTGGCTGGGGCTATTGTGAGTCTGTTTGTGGTGAACTATTCTTGTAGTGTGTTGAGGTAAGGGTGGAGGATGTGTGCGGCTGTGTTTGCGTTCTGAGGTGTACATATAAATGTTATGTCATCAGCATAGGAAGCTATGTGTATTTGTGTTGTGTGGGGTGTGGGCATGTCGTCCATGTATAGGTTAAAGAGTGAGGGGGACAAAACAGATCCTTGAGGGACTCCGTTTGTGAAATTTCTGATGTTCAGTGACTGACCGGCAAGTGCTACGTGTGCACATCTGCCTGCTAAATAGCTTGCCAGCCATCTTTTTGTGTTATTGTGCATGTTTGTGTTGAATTTTGTTTATGAGGTTGTGGCAGGGGATGGCATCAATAGCTTTGCTAATGTCTAGTGTGACTAGGAGTGTTTTGTGTGGTGGCCTAGCTGAACTGATGCCATCAAAAACTCTTTGTGCAAGGTCTGTAAGAAGAGTGTTTGTGGAGTGTAGCGTCCTTGAACCATGTTCTGAGAGGGCTAGGGGAATGTGAGGTGTTACTAATTGAAATACCAGTCGTTCAGTGACTTTGGAGAGGATGCAGAGGAGTGTGATGGGGCCTTTTGAGGAAGGTAACGTGAGGTCTTTACTGGGTTTGAGGACAGTGATGATAGTACCATGCTTCCAGATGTTGGGTATTATGCTATGTGAGTAGCTGTAGTTTGATATGTTGGTGAGTGCTTGTATACCTTGTGATCCAAGATGTTTAAGGTGTATGTTGCTTATGTTGTCTGGGCCACAGGCAGATGAGTGCTGAAAGTTGTTAATGATGTGCTTCGTCTGGTTGTAAGTGAAGGAAGCGAAGTCTGGGTCAGTGGGGAACTCTCTTGCATTGGATGACATGTCGATCATTGCTATTGGGGTTTAGATGGCTGACATGTGAAAAGTGATTGATGAGAGAGTTTGCCTGTTGTTTTCTTGAGGGTATCGTGTCTGTTGTCGTGATGGCAGCGTGTGATAGTGTAGTGTTGCTGCTAGAGAATGTGACTGTTAAGTGTTTTGTAGAGTCTGCTGGTGTCTGTTTTGTAATCAAGTGTTTCGAGATAATTATTCCAATTTAGTGTTTGCTGCTCTGATATCTTATTATTAATTTCAGTATTGAGTTCTTGTCTTAGTTGTACGGTGTCTTCCGAATGGGGTGTTGGGGTGTTGTAGTGTCGTGTTGACTGATGAGGCCTTGAATTTCTTGTGTGAAGTTGGGATTGTGTGTCTTTTTGTTGCCTCTACGGATGTGTCATTTGTCTGCGTTTTGAATAACTGTTTTGAAAGTGTGCACAGCGGTGTTGATGTTTGTGATGTGTGTACTGTTTAATGTTTCAAAGTGTTTTTCTGTTTCAGGTGAGTTTTCTTCTATGATAGCCATCACGTCATCTACAGTTGTCATTTGTCATTCATGTTTGCCATCTCTTCTGATGCTGCCGTCTCATCATCCTAGGGTGCTATCTCGTCGTCTGCAGTTGTTTCGTTGACATATATTGCCATCCCACTGTTTGGGGTTGTCTCGTCTTATGGGATTGCAATCTTGTTGTCTTTGGTTGCCGTTCTTCTAAGACTGAGGGGTTGATACTCTGCGGTTGCCATCCGTTTCTGTGAAGGAAAATGACACTTAGACTGACATTGTTCTGTCTTACTGACTACACTACAAGCACTTGACACACCAAACACTGTACACTATTATGTCACAAGGGCTGACGCCAGCAAGGGCATGAGCCACAAATTTTGTCCTGGGTACCTAGTGGTGGACTTAAGGGTAGGCGAGATGTGGGCTCTGTCGGTGCAATTTTGGGGCCGGGATGGGATGGGGCTCAAATCTGTACCAGCGGGTACATGGCATTGTGGTTCCCAGGCTGTGGTCTCTACCCAATAGAGAGGGGCTGGAACCAGGGAGAAGAGCCCCAGGATGTTGCCCCATCATTTGGTGAATAATGGCGTGGTAGTTTAAGTGTCAAGACACACTTGAAGGTGCCCCTGTAGCTGTCCTGGCGGGGCACCCTGAGACCACTGTAGCAGCCACTGGCCATGGCTGGTAGGCTATGGGTCCTTGATCCTCTGCCTGGACTTAGAGCTGTGTGGGCGGGCGGGGCCTGTGGTACATCCCCTCCTTTACTTGCCGATCATGACTAAATCAAAGCCAAGCATAAAAAAACAAAGCTGAGGAATCCAAATCATCCATGGAGTTCAGAGTGACATCTTGGAATGTGGGTAGCTTGAAGGGTAAACTTGGGGAAGTGGTGGAGACTTTGACAAGGAGGCAGGTAGATTTCTGCTGCTTACAGAAGGTTCAGAGGAGGGTCATCTTGGATGACTGTTGGGAAGATTTGTAGGTACAAGTTATTTTGGAAGGGAAGTATGGACGGATTATAGAATGAAAAGTATCATTTGGAAACTCCTGGTTACATTTATTTTGGCATATGCTCCATAGGCTGGCTTGGATGATGAAGAAAAGGACAGATTTGGGGTTGATTTGAGATGTGAGGTTGGTGTTAAGGGGGATGAGACTGTCATTTTGCATGAGGATTTAATGGTCATGTGTGTGGCGCAGCTCATGGATATGAAGGGGTGCAGGGGGAATGTGCACATGGTACGCGAAATGCAGAAGGGGAAAGTATACTATAGTGTGGGGAGGCAACGAACACATGTGTAACACGCTTAAAAAAAAAAAAATAGACTGATTCATTATGAGTCTGGGAATAACAGTAGCCAGAGTGATTACTTCCTGATTAGGAGGATAGGAGGTTAAAGAAGCACGTAAAAGTTATAAAGAGCGAAGACTGTGTGCGGCAACACAAATTATTGACATGTGACATGGTGTTGAACGAGAGGGTGGCGAAGAAGAGAACCAACGCACGCAGGAGGAAAATATGGAAATTGAGAAACCAGGCAGTAAGGGATGCCTTCAATAGCGAGATGAGTAGAGTGGTGGCTGAACAAAGCGCTGTTGACAGTGTTAGTGAGCAATACATAGCTCTCAAAAACAGTCGCTTTAGAGTTACTGATTTAGTGTAGACGGAGAACGGGCCCACCAAAACAAGGTTGCATGGTGGTGGGATGTGGGTGTAGAAGCCGCAGCTAAGGAGTAAAGAAAACTTTTTGGGAACGGAATATAGGTGGTAACACATGAATACTTGGCTGTTAAGTGTAGGGGCAGAAAGGAGGTATGCAGGGCAAAATCTGAGTCACGGAGACTTTTAATGGATAGCCGAAAAGAAGAATATGGTATTTAAGGTGGCAAATCAGATGAAGAGGGAAAACAGGAATACCTTAAGTGGGCAGTGTGTGAAGAACGATGAAAGAAAGGTAGTGGTGGACAGTCATGATATTAAAGGAGCTCGGAGAAAGCATTATAACCCGTTGCTGAATGAGGAGTTTGACTGGAATAGGGAAGATTAGGAGTCAGCAGATTCAGTGTTTAGCCCTTGGCCTTTAGTTGATGCTGCTACTGTGAGCAGGGCAATACGCAGGATGCAGCTGAGGAGGACGGGATGTGTATCTGGGATGACTGCTGAAATACTGAATGCCTCAGGAAATAAAGGAATGGGTTTAGTTACTGACCTGATTAATTCAGTTATATTGGTGTGTTGTCCCAGATAACTGGCTGATGCGTGTTACTGTAAATGTGTAAAAGGGGTAGGTTGCGACCCTGGAAAGAGGAAATTATAAAAGTATTAAACTTTTGGACAAGATAATGAAGGTACGGAGAGTCCTGGAAGGTATGATATGGGAAAGAGTGAATACTTATGTGATGCAGTTTGGGTTTATGCCAGGCAATGGTGCCACTGATGCAATATTCATTATCCGACAGCTTCAGGAAAATTATATGGGAAAGAAAAGGTAGCTTTCCTTTGTTTTTGTTGATTTGGAGAAGGCCTTTGACAGAGTTCCTAGGGAGGCGGTCAAGTAGGCAATGAGAAAGCTCAGGATCGAGGAGTCGTACCCCTTCCCCACTATATATCTGTCCCCAGTGTAAATCTATGCGTATGTGCCCCCCTTATATTAATCCCCCCCCCCCCTTGTATGTCCCCACTGCTAGATCAAAACTGCTGACTCCAAACTGCCCTCACAGTGCGGGTAGTGCGGGCTACATAGATGTAACTTAGTAAGGGGCTGACATTCATAAGGGCAACACCCGGTTCTTTTCTCCACATTAAAGTCCGTAAATAGCTACTCCAGGACTTTCATTAAATCATCAAGGTATTGTGGATAAGAGTGACTGGTTCGAGCAGCTGTAGCAATGTACAAGGGTGCCCGCACCCAGGTGAGTGAATGGAGATTTGAATGATGAAATTTTCGTTAATGTTGGCGTGCATCATGGGTCAGTCTTGAGCCCCTTATTGCTTATCAAGGTGCTTCAAGCCCTCTCATGTAACTTTAGACATGGCGTCAGCTGGGAGACGTTGTATGCTGATGATTGTGTTGACTGTGGAGAATGAATGGGAGGCGGGAAAAAATTTAGGATTGGAGAGATGGAATGGAGCACAAGAATTTGAGAGCAACCGCGGAAAAAACAAAAGTGATAATATCTAGGGCTGGTGGCGGTACTGTCAAAGCAGAGGTAGTGTGGCCACGTGCAGTTTGCCACAAGGGTGTTAGACGTAACTCCATCTTGTGCAATGTTTGTGGTAAGTGGGTGCATAAGAGATGTAGTGGTATTGGAGGTAGGCTACGAAATACTGCCAATTTCCAATGTGCGGTTTATCAGGAAGAGCATGTAGAGATTGACAGGCATGAAAGGAATGATCTTGCTGGTGAGTCTCTTGAGTGTATGGAGTTTTGTTATTTGGGGCACATGTTATGGGTGAAGGAAATTCTGGAAGCTGTTGCCTCTCTTGACACTGCTAGGAATCTCCTTAGGTGCTAAGGGCTCCTTGTATGCAGGATGTGTTAGGAGTGTAATGCTGAATGGTAGTGAGACCTGGGCAGTAAAGGAGGAGGATATTCGTAGGCTGAAAACACACAGAATGGTAATCATCAGATGGACGTGCAGTGGGCACTTGAGAGAAAGGCCTGCGGTGTTAGGACTGCGACTGAAGAATTGAGATGACGGATGGGGCTTGAATGTACTCGTATTACTGTTGTGTTGAAAAGAGGTAGATTGACATCGTTTGGGCATATTGAGAGAATGGAAGATGACAGTTGGATTCGGAAGGTGAGAGGTGTGAACGTCGAGAGTAGGTTTGCGAGAGGTAGACCGAAACAGACCTGGAAGGAAGTCAGTGTGCGGTTTCAGGGATAAGGAACTGAACAGGGACGCTAACAGAGAACGAGCAGCATGGAGAGCCGCCAATAGGTGAGCAAAGCCGACGCATGTTAGCATGTTGGAGCTTTACAAACGTAACTAAACAATAAGCACTATACATGAGTAGACCTACACACACACACACACACACACACACACACACACACAACCAAAATAACACAACCACATAATTCACAGGGTTATATTCAAAGTGGCATATGAGGCTTCGTAATGCCTTTTCCATAGCGATTTGCCCTGGAGGGTACTTTGATATCCACTTGTATGCTCGCTCTGTCTCGTGTCGATAGTGTTTACCTGACAATTTGAATCGACAGTGGGTGAAAGAAGCAAAATAAATCGCTTAGGAAGAGGTGCAACGACTCCAATGGCTCCTGGGTACACATCACAGCCTCGCCACAACTAATACCACAAAAACTTCCTCCACCACACCAACCTACACACCTTGACTCGAATTCTCGTCGGATAAGGAGGCTCCCTAACACCTCTTCCTAACCGATTTATTTTGTTTACCTTATTATCCTTTTCTGTGTTACACAAATCCTTCCATTATCGCCATACTCTTCACAAATAACGTACAAAAGGATAATAAGCAGCCACATCTAAAAAATAAACAGCT